>CAUYON010165772.1:0-11974 GCA_963573935.1 Arctocebus calabarensis
TATTACCCCTCCCTCCAGCATGAGTTGAAATGAGTTTGTCTCTTACGTGGGCATGCATCAGATCATTTACTGACTTCGTATTAATATCAAGTACATTGTACACATGAAAGAGGTAAAGTCTCCATCTGTCTTTAAGGCTGCGTAATATTCCATGGTAGAGCTATGATTTTTCTAGAAAACAATTTGACTTAGAGCAAAGGAGTGGGCTCTAAGAAAAAAAGGACAGTCAAGGTTTACTTGCTCCTTTATTGAAACTTTCATGGTGTACCCTGTTCCAGGCACTGTGTCGCTTGATGGGAATGGGAACTGTGTCAAATAAGAACATGACTTTTGTCCTTCTGGAGCTCCCTGCCTAGTGGCCAGGCGGTGGAACCCCACGGTGGCAGATCCTTTGTGTTTGTGGATCTGAAAGACTAACCCCAAATATTTCCACTGATAGGCACCTTTTATCTTCATTCACTATGAGTAAGTTCATACTATACAAATGTAAGTTTCTAGATAAACAAAATGTGGTCTAGACATAAAATGGAATATTATTCAGCATTAAAAAGGAATGAAACTTTGATATATACTACAGCCTGTACACAAACCTTGAAGACATTTACACAAAGTGAAACAAGCTTGACACAAAAGGACAAATTGTGCAAGATTCCACTTATGTGACAGGCAAATTCACAGAGTCAGGAAAATAACCTCAACCAGGGGCTGGAGGGAGAGAGAATGGGGCGTGATTATCTAATGGATACAGTTTCAGTTTGGGAAGAGGAACAATTTCTGGATATGGATAGTGTATCGTGGTTTCAGAACAAAACCAACGTACTTAAAACCACTGAATATCTAAAAAGTGGTTAAATGGTTAAAGTTTTTGTTCAGTGTGCCATACCCCAAAAAGTTAGTTTCCAGAATATTGTCAGCTGTGGGACAGTGGGAAAAGTCATAGCAGTCTTTGGAAAGAGGAGGAGACTCCGTGTGTCACCAGCTAGAATCCAGGAATGCACAGCCTTCCCGTGATCCGTGAGCTGTTTCGCTCGCATTCAGCACAATTCTGGCAGAGGCTGAAAAACTGGACCAGGATCCGGGTAACTTTCACAGTTGATTGGGTAAGAAGCGCTGCTCTCAGCGAAATGAGAACATGTGTCTTGGAAGGCTGCCTTTGCTTAATGTTCCACGCGATCCAGGAGGCCAGATGGCATTTTATGTGGTTTTCACAACTGTGATTTTGGGTTGATTACTAAACCTGTTTGTGTCCCTAACCCAGCTCCCTGCCTCCCGCCTGCCTTTTCGCTTAACCCTTATTCCCAGAGCTTGGTTTGAACGGACACATTGTTTTTCCTTTTTCCTATTATTATTGCATCAGTGCCAGCCTCTACTACTTTCAGACTTATTTGCCTGCCCCAGTCCAAGCTAGAAAATGAAATCTTTCTTTCCAATAGGTATGATCGAATGAATGGCTGTTACATTGCATTTATATCCAATCTGTGTCTACTTTTCTTGAGCTTGAGGCACCTGCTTGTGGGGTTACAAAAGGCCATTTTCCCAACCCATCTTGGCTCTTCCTTATCCAGCTGACCTTCTGTCATCAGATGGTATTTTCTGGAAGTATTTTCACAGGAAAAACAAAGTAATTTTATACATAATTTAAGACAAACGTTAGTAGGACGGTTGTAATAAAAATATTTGCAAAACATTTCAGAATTTTCAAAACTTGGTGCATAAATAACCTCTTTCAAGTCTAACTACCGTCCTGAGACGGAGTTGAGCAGGGGTCTCATCCATGTGAGGAAGCGGAGGCACAGAGAGGTTAAGAGGTGTGCCCAAGGTTGCACAGCTAACATTGGTTAGAGCCGGATCAGGAGATTGTCTCTTCTGGATCCACATTCAGAATTCTTCTCACCTTTCTACTATACCTACTGGAAAAGAAGATCCAAATTAGAGTAAATAAGTTGGCATTATCTATCATTTTAAGCAAATTACTAGGTCATTGTTCTTTACGAAATAAGTCATAGCGTACATTTGAACTTTGCAAGAATCCTCTTTTTACTCTTTGTGTTTTAGTAACAAAGTGAGCCAGAGGTGGTGGAGAGAGACTCAGAGGTTCTCAGGACTATCTCTGTTGTCCTCCTAACCTGGGCTCCCATTGTCCCAGCAAGGAAACTGGAGGGCACATTGCAAAATGTACTTCTATGCTCCTCTCCAGAGACGTGTAGATGTTTTGGTGAAAACGCAGCGTCCTGCTGCCCAGCTAACATTCTGGGATGGTTCCAGCAACCTCTGTTTCTAGTGCTTCTTGACACAGTAGGGACCCAGTAGCTCTTTGTTGAATGGAACCTCTGAAGATACCACTTACTTCTTATGGTGAATTACAATCAATTGCATTGCTCAATGCAAGCTTGTTTTATTAAGATTTCAGACGTAGCCCACTCATTTATAATGTGTTCTATCCCCTCCTTTTCAAAGAGGTCTTTCTGTCGTTAATTGAAGTTCCTCTTAAAACACAGCCATTGTTAGAGGCACGACTGAATGTAAATCTTCTCTCGTGAATTGCAGTTCACGACCATGAACTCCAATGTCTACGAGGTGGTCGCTCTGCTGTGGTTTCTCCGTGGTGGCCTTTCCTGCCGTGTGTACGAGTTGAAGCTGGGGCTCCCTGGATGTGCTGCTCTGGGTTATTACAGTGATACGTCTTGGAACTGAGCTTGAACAGGGATCATCCTGTTTCCTGTTGGAATTGATTTTCTGTCCAACTTTCATTTCCTATTGTGCGTTCCTTTGGGGTCAGAGCAGCTTTGTCAGACAAAAGCAGGGCTTTCTTTTTTGGAGAGATATTCCTGGATTCGCTTCAGCTGTGTGTTTATATAAATGGACAGCCAGGCAGTGCAATAAACTGGCTCCCCAACCAAAGTCTGGCTGTACTGCCTGGTTTTACTCCCGGGGTTGGGCCCCGTAGAATTCCTGGACTTGGGCTCGAGCCCCAGGTCATCTTGTTACTTGCCCTAAATCTTAACTTGTAAGCAGTTCTTCATTTGTCAGCTGGGCTTTGTTCTCTGACGCTTGCATCAGAGAGCTCTTCCGAAGAGAGGAAATGTTATATTGCTGTTACCATTTCAGAGGTTTGCTGCTGAGATGAATCTGGTCCAAAGCTTAACAGCCTGCGGGTGAACCACGAAGCTCGGCTGGATCATCAGACCCTCAGCCTTCCAGTACCCGGTTATTTACCAGCAGATATTAAGATCACAACCCCTGGCTTATTCATCAGTTTTTGAGATGTGTGAACACTGAATCCTTAGCACCTTAAGATGTGAAATAGAATCAAACCCCGGTTGTCATTCTCTTTTTATGTCCTCAGAATCCACTGTTGTCTTAGCTGTTCTATTCCATTTCTATTGCTTTCTGCACGTGGCTTTGAGGTTTCAATCGAGTGGAATGACAATGTCTATAAACTCTACCACTTCGTTAAGTTTATCAATGACACATACTTTGATCTGTTGTGGATTTCGTGAGTACATCTTTCAGCAACCGTTTTCCCATCGTATTTCTCGGATTAATGTATATACTACATCAACCCATTTGCTACTTCATAGTCAAGGTCCTGCTGTGTAATCATAGCAACAGGATTATGTCTGTCAGCCTGTTATTGTCACTAGTAGTCAGAAAAATCTAATGTAAATTTACCGTACTGCCTTAAAGGATGTCAGCCCTTTTGGCTTCAATGATCTCTTGTTGAGAGAGAAAGCTGGTGACATGGTGAAGGTATTGAAAGACTGGTTTGGGGATTATTTCTAAAACATGATAGTTGTACAGTATACATATGTTTCCAAAAGAATTAAGTCATGTGAAAGTATCCAGTTTCATTCAACCCAGAATTGGACATCGTATTGCTTGGCTATAGTCTTGAAGGAAGATGGTTCTGCTCAGGCAGCAGGAAGGACAGTGAGAACCAGCTTGTCACATCACTTTCGTCTTTTATATGTCATGGCAACAGGAAGAAACAGGGAGGTTTTCCCCAGTATATCAGGGAATTTTTTATCTATTCCAGAGCATGAGGAAGTACGTGGCAGTAGAGGTGGAGAATGGTCATTTATATGATGATTTTTAAAAGTAGAATAAGCCAGGAACTCTGGGTGCCGTTCTGCTTCTAGCACGTTCGGTGACCTTGAGTGCGTTTCTTTACTTTGCTGCACCTGAATTCCTTTATCTGTTGGAACAAGAAATCATTGAACCAAATGAAACGTATCCTCCCCAGCCCTCGGTACGTCAACTTACATGATTTATTTACGCAATCTTAGCAGAATTAATTTGGATTTGTTAATTGTTTGCACCTGGCTAATTATCGCTTGCACACTCAATATCTAATAGTAGTGCTTTCTTACATTGACTCAAGGTGCTGTGAAGGAAACACGGAATTTCCCCAAAAGCGAAACTAGCAAAAAGTTTTCTTTTGGAGTAAATGCTGATAAAATACATTTAAAGGTACTCTGGCTGTGGTGCTGGGCCCTTCTGCCCTCTTCAGCAAGTCCTGAGGTGTGCAGAATTACTGCTGGCTCTTGTGCCATTAAATGAAGATACTTGATTCAGGTGCAGGCTCCACTGCTGAGCAAATGCGGTCTTTCTCAAGTTAATGACTGTTGCAAAGTTTTCCCACTTTGCAATCTTCCCTGCTTCCAGCAAGGATCCTGGGGGAAGCTTTCAGAGTAACAGATCACCTTACATTAAAGAAAAACCAAAAAAAAAAAAAAAAAAAAGCATTCCAGTTGCAGGAGTCTAGACCAGCCACGGATCCAGGGCACAAATTTTGCACTGTCTTTTGGAGAAGGAAAGGTACTAATAACAAGTACGTCTTGTGGGATTTCAGATGGATTTCAGTGTCATTTGTTTTGTGGTGTAAAGAGCTAAGTTTTGATGTTTTCCCTCTGGAGATGTTTCTAAGCAAGGAGACCCGTGGAAACCCCAGTATAACCCCATCCTCTCTGATCAAACCAGTTGCTACACAAGACCAGAAAAAGGCTCGATAATTGATGACAAAAGTTTCCATGAATCGCCTTCCGACTGGGGACTCAGGAGGATTTCTTTTTGCCCAGGAAGTTATATGGGACCAATGATATAAAATGGAGTTGGTGTCATTTTAGGTTTGGCTCTTGAATCCTCAGAAATATTTGCCTTCCCTGGCTCTGAGCAGGAAATATACCTTCGCCCCTTTGGTTTTGGGTATCCTTTTCCACCCTGACTTCTCCAGAAGTTTGCTTCACCTGATTCTTCATCAGTTTGCAGACAAGTCCAAGTCTGAATAAAGATCAGATGTCGCCTGATTTTGCAATCCTGTCTTGTAAATCTCCATCCATTGCCCAAGGTTTTGAAAGACAACTGTACTTGCCATATCCACTGCTTCATGACTCACTCACTCCTTTGTCTTCTGCAGTTGATGAGAAAGGCCTTACACTGTCCTGAGATTGCTCTATCAAATGTGACCATCTACTTTCTGGTTACTAAACTAGACCACCAATTCCTCAGCTATTTTGTGAGCCCTCCTCATTTTGACTTTTTTTTTTGTTTGTTTTTTAAAGGCATCTGAAATGAATAAGAAAATAGTGACTACTTCTCACATAAATTGGATTCAATTTTGACCAGAGGACATTGCTGAAACATTAATTTTTAATTCAATTTGTTAATATGTTGTTTAGGATATTGCATCTTCACTTATAATCAAAATATGTTGGTAATTTCCCTTTATAACAATGTATTTTCTCCAATTTCAGTATCAGGTGTATCCTGATCAAGTAGAATGATTTTGAAATATTTCTTCTTTTTCTATTGTCTGTAAGATTTGGCATAATCTGTTTTTTTTGAAACTCTCCTTTACTATTATTTACATAATATTAGTTGCCTATTTTTTGAGACTTTGAAAAAAAAATAAGAAGTTAACTGATGACTTCATACTGAGCCTCACAGTCAAAGCGCTCTATAATGTTTTATTTGACAATGTGAACGTTACTTTCTTGGCATTATTATTACATCTTGCTTAATATTTCAATGCAGTAATCGTCTGTTTTCTTTTCTGAACGTATTTATCTTCATTCATTCTTTACGTGGTTTTCGTTTCTAGTCTTTATCTTAAACATTGTTATTGTTATTAAATTTTAAGCCTTTTAAATTCTGCAAAGGCAAAAAGTAGAAACCTAATTAACACATGTTTATGTAAAAATTAAAAAAAAAAAAAGGCATCTATTTCTTTGACTACATTTCCATTCTGGAAAGGTTTTCCTTCTTTGGCCTTGACTCATAGGGTAATAATGAGCCTTAAATCCAGTGGTGTATGTAAAGCACTTAGAGACTTTACCTCTTTCGTGTTTACATGGATGGAGCTAGAACATATTCTTCTTAGCAAAGTATCTCAAGAATGGAAGAAAAAGTATCCAATGTACTCAGCCCTACTATGAAGCTAATTTATAGCTTTCACATGAAGGCTGTAACCCAACTTTAGCACAAGAATATGGGGAAAGGGGCAAAGGAGGGGAGGGGAGGGGGGAGGTTGGGGTGGAGGGAGGGTAATTGGTGGGGCCACACCTATGGTGCATCTTAGAAGGGTACAGATGAAACTTACTAAATGCAGAATACAAATGTCTTCATACAATAACTAGGAAAGTGCCATAGGAAGGCTATGTTAAACAGTTTGATGAAAACATTTTAGATTGTATATGAAACCAGCCCATGGTACCTCTTGATTGCACTAATGTACGCAGCTATGATTTAATTAAAAAAAAAAAAAAAGAAATTGCTCACAAGGAATTACTTGATCAATATTAACTACTGCTGTCATTGTTCTGGGATATGTGCTTTGTAATTTTTAACGCTCCCTGCCTCTTTCCTTTATGTTGGCTTTATTTGCTCTTTCTGTCCCTTAAATGCAGACAGTTCCCTGTGCCCCTCTCAGCCCTAAGATGTGCCCGGAGTGGCTTTACTATTACACTGATGAAATTTGAGCTCCACTTCCAAGGTGCAGGGGTGCTTGCAGCACGTTCACACAGCTGTTCGTTTTTCTCTTGTTTGTAAAGGTGAGCTATTGCACTGTGGTTGGTTTGATGACCTACCTCACCTCCCTGACACCTTTCTTCCCTTGTCAGGAGGTGTTACAGCAGTTGGCATTTTTGCTATCCTGATAAGCAGAAATTGAGCTGAGGGTACATTCAGTTTCCATTTTGTGGTTATATTCACATAGTTCTCAGTCCCTCCTATGTTTAAATCATTGAGAGCAGAATGTTCCCCTCCTGCCCAATGGACCAACTCGCCCAGGTCCAGAGGTCACATCACGATGTGAATGTATTGTATGTGGCACAGCCCTGGAAGTTTGAGCACAGTGGAGGAGAAAGATACAGAGCCAGACGCTGAACATGGAAACATTTTTAAGCTATCCAGTTTTCAAAAATCACCACCATGCTGGAGAAAAGACCAAATTATGTTTCTATTCTCTCTCTAAAAACTGACATTACAAAATTGTCACTGTGAAGACAGAATCAGAGTCTACTGACCATAGTAGGAAATCAACAGCACAGGGAGAAAGGAAAAGTAGGTAAGTTGGATGACATCAAAATGGAAAGCTTTTTTTGCTGCAGGTGATGTCATCAATAAGGTGAAAAAACAATAAAACAACAACCTACACGATGGGAGAAAAAATGTGCGAGTCATGTATCTGATAAGGAACCTATATCCACAATATATAAAGATCTCTTGCAACTGAATAAAATGACATTAAATCTCAATAAATGAGATTAAAGATTGAGTAAAAGATTTGAACAGATGTTTTTCCAAGGAAGATAGAAATGACCTGGAAGGATAATCAGCATCATTAGCCATTAGGGAAATACAAATCAAAACTGTAATGAGATGCTGCTCACGTGTACCAGCATAGCTAGAATAAAAACGATGATAAATGCTGGTCAGGACGTGAGGACACACATCGTTTTTTCTACTCTGCTGGTGGGAACGTAAAATGAGGCAGCTGCTATGGAAGACAGGCTGGCACTTTCTCAGAAAGTTACATATAGTGTTATATGACCCAACGATTCCGTACCTTGGTTACATACCCAAGGGAAATGGAAAAAATATGTACACAAAGACACGGCCAAGAATGTTTATGGCCGCATTATTAATAATAGCCCTAAAGTAGAAACAACCCCAAAGTCTGTCAACTGATGAATGGAAAAATCAAATGTGGTGGTGTCCATGTAATGGAATATTACATGGGAATAAAACCTCTTTTAGGGGAGGATGAAAATGTCCTAAAATTGATGAGGGCCGCACAACCCTGTAAATATATACTAAAAAGCTTCGAATTGGACATTTTCAATGGGTGAATTGTATAGCATGTGAATTCGATCTCATTGAAGCTATTTTTAAAATGTAAAAAAAATGTATTCTAGATGTGTGTCCGTACTCTAAAATTTATCCATTGCCTTGCATATGTTGCCTAAACGTCACCAGTTGGCTTTAAATTGCTTTTATTTATATGGAAATTTCCTCTCCTTCATCTACACATCTGTAAACCAAATGTCATATAATTTATCAAACTGGATATGTCTTCTTCCTCCAGGTAGATATTCTTTCATTCCTCTCTTCATAGCCTTTAGCACAGTCTGCCTCCTGTTGTATTTATTTTTGTATTTGTCAGATTAGCTACATCTGATTGCGAGCTCTTTAAGGCCACGAGAATGCTCACTCGAGTTAGGATCTCACAGCCCCTGACCCCTAATCTGATCTGACTGACACGTGATAAGTCCTTATCACTTGATGGAGTGAATGGATTGCGAAATTATTAGACGTGATCTGGATATGACACTATCTTTACCAACCCTTTTCACAAGTGTCTTTCAAGAACAGCAAGATCCAATGTATAATGACATTTTTGAAACTCTTAAAACTCTGCGCAGGGGAAGATTATTATCTGTAACCCTGGTAACTAGTCACATTAGTGTCAATTAGCTTTTGGCGGCACTCTTAAGATTCCTTATCATTGCATTAGTTTGTCAGATGAGGTAATGCACTTTTTCTGGGTACAGTTGTCTTGGAAGAGATTGGCAGCATTTCATAGTTGTAAACAAAACTGTCTCATACGCGGGACCATGACAAAGAGGGGATAGGGTGCCAGAAGCTCTGTGAAAACACTTACATCCATTTCGACGAGGGGGATTGTGATCTGGCAAACAAATTAGTGCTCTGCTGTGTTCCTCAGCCCCTCTGCTAATGAATGGGCCCCAGAGATTCCTTGTCCTGGGTGATAAGCTTAATATCTATTCAAGTTCAGTTTAAAGCTCATTTTCTCTAAGGATCTTTGTTTAAACTAGAATTCTTTAAGTAAATATATGTATCAAATTCAAAATATTTCAAATATACAGAAAGACAGAGAACAATGTAACCAACCAACCCACCACCGGTGTTTAACACATGCTAGCTTTTTGCCATATGTGCTTTGGATTTGTTTTTTAATGAAAACCATTTTGAACATAGTTGACTAATTCCTTCCCTTCCCAATTCCCATGGCCTTTCCCCTTCCTCAGAAGTAACGATTATCTTCTAGGAATCTTTAGCTGATTAATCTTTCAGTTCAACTTTGATGTCACTTTTTAACTCTTGAGACCATTTTCTACTTCACAACTGTCCATCTGACTTACTTCTGTTATTGTGAGTCAAACCCATTAAATGGGAATCTTCTGAGAAGGTTTAAATCAGCCTGTGGGTAAAAGGAGGCATATGGATTCTGAGGACAGTTACAGAGAAACCTTCATTCCATATTCCTGGAATTCTGGGAAAGAGAGGGGAGAAAGCAGGGTGGTCTTGTCTTTGAAATACAAAAGTTTGGTGACACTTATGACATTTTCATATGGCACATTGTGCAGTTTAATAGACTATAAAAATATGTATTGGCTGGGCACTGTCAATCCCACTTGTAATCCCAATACTTGGGAAGGCCAAGGCTGGAGGATCACTTGAATCCAGAAGTTTGAGACCAGTCTGGGCAAGATAGGAAGACCCTCTCTCTAAAATAATAAATAAATAAATAAAATAAGAAAAATTAATCAAGCATGGTGGCACATGCATGCCGGCAATCCTAGTTACTTGGGAGGCTGAGGCAGGAGGATGGCTTGAACCCGTAAGTTCCAGATTACAGTGAGCTATGATTGCACCATTGTAGTCCAGCCTGGGTGACACAGTGAGACCCTTTTTCTGAAAAATAACAAATACATATCGTGCCAATTCAATAGCAGTTTCTGAAAAAATGTTAAGGTGCTAGGTAGTGAAGAGAGGAAAATTAAACAACCTAGGTGGATATATGTACTCATACATATACATGCCCTATTCAAAAATAAACTTGTGTTGACTTTTTAAAAGACATGGGTGGAATAAGGAAGAATGATGAGTGAGGAAATGAAGGTTAAGAGAAAATGAGGATTGGAATGGGTTCAGTTGTAAGGTAAGGTCATCAAGTAGAAGGATTCCAAACCAGCAGGCAGGAAACTCTGGCTAGAAGCGGACCACAGATGGGGTCATGTGCTTCTAATAGACAGTGAAATATAGTGAAGGGGCCAGTGACACAATTTAGGGCTCTTAAGATAAAAAAACAGATAAAAGTAAACCAGTTGCCTAGGAAAGAGTGGCTGTTTCGGGCGCAAATGCCTGAGAGCCTTTTCCCTGAGCATATGGTCCTGACTCCTGATGGGCAATGAGGACATTGTAGCAGGTGTTCAGGTGCTCTAGGGCAGTGTGTGTGATGTGCTGGGGGCAGAGAGTTGATGTGCATGAGGAATGCCCAGATTACCAGGCTGATTTGTGCTAATGATGTTGTCAAAGACTCTGTGACAATTACTTTTATGTGTCAACTTGACTGGGCTATGAGATGCCCAGATATTTAGTCGAATGTTGTTCTGGGCATGTTTGTTAACAAACTGGGCTCTCTTATGTGGGTGGGCCTCATCTAATTGAGGTTTGGAGGCCTGACCAGTGCAAAAGGCTCCCCCTTTGTGAGTACAAGGGAACTTGTCCTGCCTGACTGCTTGGTCTTTGGAACACTGGCCATTTCCAACTTTCACACTCAAACTGAGATGTTAGGTCTTTTGGGGGTATCAAGCTTTCCAGTTTTCAGACTGGAGCTACACCACTGGCTCTTCTGGTTCTCAGATCTTTAAGCTTCGATGAGAACCATGGTGATAACCTCTCCTGGGTCTCTAGCTTGCCAACAGATGGGGGAGATGGGGGAGCCTCCACAGTCACTGAGCCAATTCCTTAGGATAAATCTCTCTCCACACACACATCCTATTCTATTTGGGGCTCACACCTATAATCCTAGCACTCTGGGAGGCCAAGGCTGGTGGGTTGCTTGAGTGCAGGAGCTTGAAACAAGTCTGAGCGAGAGCAAGACCCCATCTCTACTAAAACTGGAAAAATTAACGGGGTGTGTGTGTGTGTGTGTGGTGATGGGGCACCTATAGTTCCAGCTATTTGGGAGGCTAAGGCTGGATCATCGCTTGAGCTTGGGAGTTTGAGGTTTGAGGTTGCCGTGAGTTAGGCTGATACCACGGCACTCTAGCCCAGGCAACAGAGTGAGACCCTGTCTCAATAATAATGAAAAAAAAAGACACAGAGAGAAGGTTGGTCTTAGGTGCTAGTTATAAAATTATTTTGTATTTGAAGAGGTAAATCTTGCCCTGGAAGGGACTGTATCCATTCACTGATACATTCATTCACCTTGCCCCTGGCGGAAGGGACTGTGTTCATTCATTGATACATTCATTCACCTTGCCCCCTGCGGAAGGGACTGTGTTCATTGTTTCCTGGCCAAGGAACCCATACACCTATATATACCCCGAGACTAAAAGCCTAAGGGGGGAGACAGGGAAAGACCAGGAGAGAAACAGAGCTTTTCTCTCCCCACTTGAGTTATCTCTCTCTCTCCCAGGAGTTTTAGTGTTTTCTGTATTCTTTTCTG
>CAUYON010165773.1:0-16829 GCA_963573935.1 Arctocebus calabarensis
CGCCTGCAGTCCCAGCTGCTTGGGAGGCGGAGGCAGGAGACTCGCTTGAGCCCAGGAATTGGAGGTTGCTGTGAGCTGTGATGCCACAGCACTCTATCCAGGGTGACAGCTTGAGGCTCTGTCTCAAAAAAAAAAAAAAAAATGAAGCAGACTTCTCATTGAGCTCCTTTCTGCCTCTGGGTAGCAGTTCCTGGATTTGCACAAGAAGAATTCACAGAACTAGCATTATTTTACCTTTTTACTTTATAGAGGTAGATCTGGCTATTTTGTGAGACATTCTGAGGTAAAGAGAAAAAAAAAAAGAATAAAACTGTTTAAAAAAAAAAAAAAGTGAAGTCAAATAGGGAGAAAATGGTATATCTCGGTCCCCATCCAAGTCCTTTAATCATAAGAAGCCGCTGGATTTTGTTACAATGCACTGTGTAATAATGCTGATTCATGGTGGGCTCCTGGAGGGTGATGCGAGTCATTCTCCTTCCTGAACAATTTTGGTCATTTTTATTCCTGCTCTGAATGGTGCTCCTTTTCATCTATTATCTTGCCTTATGGTACTTACCTAGCAACTAAATGTCAGGTCTGGGATGGTAATTACACGCCATGTCCTGTTCTCGTTTAATGTGACCTTTACCTTGGTGAGGCGTGCGCTCCCCTGAGTCCTGGCATTTCCATGCCACACAGGCACGCTATTTTAGATTGCTCCTTGCTGCAGAATTTCTCATACGGAGGGTTTCAATGTGAAAATTAAATCTGTCATTTCATTTTTTAAAACACCATTTTTGCTGATTGAAACAGGTTCTGCCCAACTTCCTAGACAAAGGTAGAGAGAATGTTTTATATATTAGATGACAGATGACAAGTGCTTCCGACGAATATCCGTGTTATTTTAGGGCCTAGATCCCTACTTTGCCTAAGTTCCTGTTACTTAGAGTCCTACTGATCTTCTCGCAGAGGGTATATTATTTTTTTTTTTTTACAAAAGTTGGGATTTATACCGATTTTTCTAACATATATATTTTGAGGGGGAATGTTTGTGTGTGGTCAGAAGAGTGAATTACCCATCAAGTTTCCTCATTGGTACAAAATTTTTCCTCCTCATTTTATTATCCTTACAGAGTTGTTGGTGGCATGGTTTGTATTTTTCCAAAGCAGGTCTTAAAGTCAACAAAATAATTACTCTTTTAGTTGTCTTTCATGCTTACAAAAGAATTGACAGTGCTTGTGGAATGTCAATATTTCTGCCTTGCCTTAATTAGATTATAGAGGATGCTCCATTTTCTTTTTTTGTTTCTTTTTTTTGAGACAGAGCCTCAAACTGTTGGCCTGGGTAGAGTGCTGTGGCATCACAGCTCACAGCAACCTCCAACTCCTGGGTTCAAGCAATTCTCCTGCCTCAGCCTCCCAAGTAGCTGGGACTACGGGTGCCTGCCACAACGCCCGGCCATTTTTTGGTTGCAGCCGTCATTGTCGTTTGGCGGGCCTGGGCTGAATTCGAACCCGCAAGCTCAGGTGTACGTGGCAGGTGCCTTAGCCACTTGAGCCACAGGTGCTGAGCCAGGGCTATGGTTTCTTTTTGTTTGTTTTGAGAGAAGGAGATCAGAAGGGCAGAGAAAGCCAATTTTCAGAGATTATTCAAAAATAAAAAATTGAACAGTTTTGGAAAGATTTCCAAATTGAACAGTTTTGGAAAAATTTAAAAAGTGAACAGTTTTGGAAAGATTTATATAGATCCCTTTTCAAAAAGTATGGTAGGCTTACAGGTAAAAAAGGTCCAAACAGGAAAAAAAGGCAGAATTTGTTCTCTTAAAGATTGTGTGTTTAAATGTCTCTTAAATGTATGGTTTTAGGATAATTTAATATCACCATAATTACATAAGACCTCTATGTATTTTTCTACATAGTAAGATTCCAGGTTGCCTCAGCAAGCTTTACAGATGTTTGCCAATTCCCAAAGCATCAGAAGCAGCTGTTAGGTCATCCACCCACCAGCATTTAATGATCTTTGTCTATGGCGAAACGCAGGAGACTTCTACATGACATCTCAGTTAGTCCTAGGTAAGATCTAGTTAAGATAGGGAAGCGCTACTCATACAACATTTATCACATTGTTCAAATCACCATCACAAATTTGCAAAAATTCAGTAAGTGAAACCTGAAATCAGTTTGCTGGGATTCAACCACTGTGTGCTTCAATTTCATCGTGTGAAATGGTGCAGACCTCCTATCTCTCCACAGCCTTTACAGATAATGCTACTCCAGAAATATCTGGTGTTGGCAAGCTGGCCAGGTATAGATAAAAAGAAAGTGACCTCACCCTGCCCTGCACAATTGATTGCGTTGTAGGGTTTCTTCCATTTTCTCCTAATTAACTCTTGATAGATATCCACTGAAATGCACCAAACTGACCCAAAGCCCATGTTTACAACTGTGATCAGATTGAGTCTCACTGTGTAAGTGTGTAAGCACAAAAACAAATGGCAGAACCCAGAGAGACAGGAAGCAGACGATTTTAACTACAGCTACTGCTGTGGGTCGGGCTTTATCGAGCAAGGCAGGAAGTATCCAGAAAGAAGAAGGAAGGGAATGAACTTGTATTGAATGCCAAGTCTGTGTCAGGCACCATAAACCACTGTTGGACTTCATCACAACCCTGAGCAGTAGCCATTTAAAGACAGAAAGGACAAGTCTCAGAAGTAGTTAAGTCGCTTGCCCAAAGTCTCACAGCTCACATTTGGCAGATCCTGGATTGACACTCAGAGCAGACTGCTTGAAGGCCCTGCCTTTCCCACTCTGGCCCGCTGCTTCCATTCTGCTTTCCGTAGTGAGGGGACAGCCATGTGGCAATCTGATCATTAGAATTAGTTCTCTCAGTGTTAGGTCACCTCAAATAATGAAGAACATGCTACATTCTTTAGAAAAGAACAGCGATCTCATGGTAAAGTCTCAGGGAACGCAGGAAAAGCAAATACCCTAGGTTTGATAAAGGGTAGCAACAGCATCAGAGCCAGGTTTCAAGGAGAATGGGATGAGAAGGTCATTTAGATGCCAAGACAGTGCTGGGAGTGCCAGTGGTGGAGTTTCTGGGTCTTTTCCAAGACCGTTCACCATTGGCAAGACCCATTCACTCTCCGAGAGTGTGCTTCTCTGGGCATCTCTGCTTCCCTCTCATTATCTGCTGGCCTGCCCACCTTTCACTCACACTCCCTCTTTGAACATCAGTGTGCCCATCAATCCTGCTCCCTCTCCAACCTGCTCCTCGTGGCCTGGCCTCCTTCAAGTGGCCTTTCTCTTGCAACATTCTCAACCACAACCTGCACTACAAACTGCCCCATTCTCTCACTGTTTCTTCATTCTCATTTCCGAGAATCAGACTGCTGAAGCCAGCTTACCCTTCTTTGAAAAAGCTTTTCAGGGCAGAATATCTCATGGGCGGCTAACCAGACTACAGATTTTAGCTGCCCTTGAATTAGGAGTCCAGCCAGATTTGGTCACTCCGGGAAAGCTGTGGGTGCACCTAGTTCCTTTGGGAGTGGTGAGGGGCTCAGCAGGCACAGTGACTGACACATTGGCAGTGGCTGACAAGAACGATAACTGATCACTCGTCAGTATCAGGATAGCAGCAGAAATGGAGACCACAAAAGGGCAGGGGCATGGGATGGCAGCTCGGAGAGCAGGGAAGACAGTCCTGGGGAGAGCTGGGAGGGGCTGGGAAGGAGCTGCAGACTGTGAGCCATTCTCCAATGGGACGTCTGTGCCTGGATGGCTTCCTGCAAAGGAGTCCGGATCCCTCCAGAGATACTTCCTTTCTCTCCTCTGCTCATGAGTTTCGTGAAAACGTTAACGACCTCACTGAGAATTGAGATTTTTCTCTTATTTCCAGCCTTGATATAGAATTGGGACCATGACATTTGTTAGGCATTTTCTCTCTCAATTAAACTTATTTTTTAATACATTAATATATAAATAACATACAAATACATTCTCACTATCAAAAGTTCAAATAGTGCAGATATGCCAACATCTACCTTGACCCTATTTCCCAAATCCTACTTGGTCTTCCCCAGAGGGCATTCTGGGCAGCCTTCCAGACCTGCTTCAGCGCATATACAGAGTTCAATGGTGTTGGGTTATGTGTGTGACCAGTTATATCAGGACTTTGCAACCTAGAACCATTTCAACCAAAGTAGGTAGGTAAAGCTATTTATATCTCAGAAATACCAGCAACCAAGTTCCACTCACAGGATTCTGAATGCCGATGAAGGGTAAACAGTTTAAGCAGTGGATTCCAGGTAAAGCTACAGGAGTCATTTGATCGAAGTACATAGAGGGGGTGGCACCTGTAGCACAGTGGTTAGGGTGCTGGCCACATATACTGAGGCTCATGGGATTTGAACCGGCCTAGGCCAACTCAAACAAAAACAACTGCAACCAAAAAATAGTTGGGCATTCTGGAGGGCGCCTGCAAGTCCCAGTTACTTGGGAAGCTGCGGCAAGAGAATTGCTTGATCCAAGAGTTAGAAATTGCTGTTAGCTATGATGCCACGGCCCACTACCCAGGGGGACAGCTTGAGACTCTGTCTCAAACATAAATAAATAAATAAATAAATAAATAAGATACATAGAGGCACAAAGATGAAAAAGTGCCACTCGGCTCTGCACCTGTGGCTCAACGGGCTAAGGCGCCAGCCACGTACAGCTGAGCTGGTGGGTTCGAATCCAGCCCCGGCCTGCCAAACAACAATGATGGCTGCAATCAAAAAATGGCTGGGCGTAGTGGCCAGCTACTTGGGAGGCGGAGGCAAGAGACTTGCTTGAGCCCAGGAATTGGAGCTTGCTGTGAGCTGTGATGCCATGGCACTCTACCCAGGGTGACAGCTTGAGGCTCTGTCTCAAAAAAAAAAAAAGAAAAGAAAAAGAGCCACTTACCCCAGGAGTCAACACAGACAATGGTGGTGGCTTGAATTCTACCTTGTTTGGGGCAGTGAACTCTACGCTTTTGCCTCAAATATTAGCTGAATTCAACCAGTGTAGAAGTCAAGGTCAGCTGATAAAAATAGAAGTTATCTCACTACAAACAACTATAAAAAGGATTATAATGTCCAAAGATGATAAAAAAAAAAAAAGTAAGGAAGGGCTTAAATAAACAAGTGAAAACTTCTGTGACATCCCTCCTTCTCCACAAAATCATTATTTTTATTCTAGCCCCATCATCTAAAACTCTTCAGGAATTCTAGAGGCAGACATTCAATTCTGAATAGACTACACACCAATTTGTAATTTTAAAACTTCGCAGCTTTGAAATAATTGGGGGGGGGGTGAATCCTGAATTTCAAAATTCTCTTTTCTAGAATTCAGTGCAATTGCTCATTGTATTCGGCAACTTGAATTAGTCTAATTAGGGTTATTAGACCTTTTTAAATGATTGGCAATCAGGGCATCAATTAATAGTATTTATGTGTGAGCCTGTCCTTTTCATCTGCTAAAAGCGGTTTAGTCCAAAATCATTCAGGCACTGATTAAACTTGGATTATAAACCATATCCAAGGCCAGGACTCTGCTGTTCTATTCCAGCTTCCCTCCCTTGTGCCCCAACACATAACCAAGGGCACCAGCTGTATCTCACACACTTAGTAGAGCATGCAATTGCAGCAAATGCATGTTGACAGTTCAAAACATAAACACAGCAAAGCCCTGGAGATACAGGGATGAGCAAGTCAGACAAACACTCGCCCATAGCACAGAATTAAAGCTGGGGTGTGGGTGGAGACAGACAATAACGTGTAAACAAGTAAGAATTGCTTAGACAGTGATCCCAGGGTGAAAAAAATAAAGCAAGGTTAAAGAGAAGGAGTGACTGGGGCTGGGTGTACAGTATTGTAGCCAAGGTGGGGTGGGATGTCCCCTCTCAGGGGCACATTTAAACTGAGATGTGAATGAGTAGAAAGGAGCAGCCCGGCTAAGCTTTATAGCACAATTGGAGAAATCTAGCAAATCCGTATGAAACAGTTAGCAGATACTTAGGGACTGTGGTGACCAGGACAGCATAACCAGTCAGAGAAGGGACAGTGGAGTCTGGTGTTGGGAGGCAGCTGGGCAGGACTCAGGGCGAGTGAGGGAGAAGGAAGGGCAGAGACTGCACAAAAAGATTTTGCAGAGTAGGACAGAAATGATGCAATCAAGGGGAGGAATGATCTCCAGGTCACGCATCTGTGGGCTGGCACCTGGGAATAAGTTCTTCCTAAATTTTGTGCCCTATTTGCCTCCCTTCCCTCACCTAATCCCAGTTCAGCAGATTGTGATGAAGTAGCATGGTCCGAAGATAACAAGGTGTCCCTCCACGATAAGGGGAAAAAGCAGTCTTGACATCCAAGAGCTGACCCGGTGCTATCAGTAGGCCTTGGTGCTGCCTCGAGCTGGCCTGGCACTGGCAGCTCAGCTTTGGTGTTTTTTGTGCAAGGAAAAGAATTTCACAAAACATCCACATCTGACAAGGCCACTCTGTGACCATGATAGATCAAGATAAAAATAAGAACCTCAGCAATCTTGCCTCAACAAGAGCCTTCCACGCCACAAAGTACCAAACATCCTCTCTCCCAGCTTATGTGGGTAACAGTTGCTTCTGTACCAATGGCGGCCCAAGCTTCGCTCTCGAATGCCCGCCCTTAACACTAATCACAGAAATGCCTTGACTTCCTGACAGCAACCACTGCAGCAGAATGCCCAGCTCCTTTGAAGTCTCCCCCCAATCAGTCAACACAAGCCTATGTGTCATAGCAGGTCTTTTCTAGAACCCTCTTACTGAGACACCCCAGGATGTGTGTCCTTTCTGGCAGTGAGTAATAAACTCAATATACAGACAGGGGGCTCCTGGTGGTCTCCGGCTGGAGGGCACTGAAATAAGAATTTATTCCACTGAGGGAGTAAGATCAGCTTCTGAACTTGAGGGGATCACCTCAGAGCCAGACTAAGGCCGAGGAAGGAAATGTATCACCAGTCATTTAGGATCGAAGTTTAACCCAGTGGGAAATTACAGTTTTGGAAAATCGACCTGGCAGTGTGCACAGTAAATGTGACACTGGGGTGGTTTGGGCTCTCAGCTTCTTTTTTACAGATGAGAAAACTGAAGTAGCAGCTCAGTGACTGCCCAAGATTTGCATACTGCCTAAGACAGGGCTTTGTACCTCCCTGTCACCCCACCTACTAGGCCTGCCCTCCCTGTCACCCCATCTACTAGGCCTGCCTTAACCACAGGTTGTGTTACTAGAAAAATGAAACCATTTTTTTGGCTTAACAAAATCATTGACAAGGAAAATTCCGATAAAGAATTTAATAAATAAAACAATCACTTCCTACTTTTGAACCGAATTTTGTCATCCATTAAGCCAGCAGAGGAGGGAGCAAGTTTGCAAACTGCTGAGTGCCAGGTCTTGTTTTTCCAGGAGCATGAACTCCTCTCTCTCTCAACTCCCCAGAGCTCGCAGAGGAAGCGCCAGCACTCTCTTCAAACCTCAGTTCTGTTGCATTTTTGCCCTGAGCCACCCAGCACAGGGACTGTAGAGAACCTGAGACCTCAAGTGGAAGGGTGGCTAAGGAACGTGACCCCGGTGGAAATGCATTCCAATGAGTAGTGGTCCACACTGGACATCGGGGCTGGAATTTAAAAAAAAAAAAAGGGGCCGATTTTAAAGAAAAATAAATGTTCCAGGAATAGGTCATAAGGAATGGCTTCTCAACCTTGGAAAGGGCCAGGCACGGGCCTGTGTCCCTTGCTCTGAAGGAGAAACTTCTCAATTCTTTTACTGGTGTGTCAATGTGGCACTATCTATCCTCTCAATCCTTGGGTTACCTGTGTGCCTTTTCCTTGCCCTTCCAGACTGCTAGACCTCTGAGAGATCACATTCCCGATTTGCCTTTAAATGCTAGTCCAGTGCCTGGCCCCAAGGAGATCCTGCTCATTGAGCACTTTGTATCTGAAGTGTACTGAAGAAGCATGTCAAAAATAATTGACTTCTCTGATGAGAGTTTTGCTGTCTGGGAAGGTGATGTAGGGTAACTTCTCAGCAGGATGGGAATGTTGAGTGCTAGGGAAAGAGCTGCATGATTGGGAGAGAGGCACATTTCACTAGGATACACTCTGTTATCTTTGTTTTTACATTTAAATGAAATCTGGGTCTGCATGAAATTTGGATGACACATTAAGTGCAATTTCCTCAGCATGATTTGAGCTGCTGATTAGAGAATCAAGGCCTCCCGGAGTATTCTGCTTATGTTACTGATTGGTTAAGGGCTATTTCCCAACTGTAGCGTGAGTCTCATTTGCTGTTGGAGTGCTAAAGAACCATGGATTTCAGGCATAGTCAAAGTGATTTCTGTCTTCAAAAAGTCCAAGGCCCTGAGCTTGAAGCCCTTGAGTTCTCTTCCTGATTACACAAAGAAATGTCAGTATGTAGTGAAGAATTAACCTCCGAAAGAAGTCTGGCTTTTGTCCTTGGCTTTTGCAAGATAAGGTCTAGTGTCTTTCTTTGTCTGGTAGCCTGGGGTCACAGTGGATTTAGAGTGGGGACTGGCCTCTTTCATGCAGCCTTAGGCCTGTGACTTTGGGTGGGGGCTTGGGGTTACCCAGTATTAGCCCCCTAGAGACTGAGATCAACCAACCAATCAATTAACCAATGAATCATGCCTACGCAGTGGAGTTAAAATAAAATTGGATGCTAGGCTTGGGCGAGATTCCTCAGTTTCCAATACTCTCAGACATCAGTGTCATATTTTGAGGTGGCACACATCCTGACTCCACGGGGAAAAGACAGCTGAAGCTCTGCCTTTAGAACAATCCCGGAACTGCCCTATGTGTCTCCTTTTGGCTACTCTTAAACGGTATCCCTTCCCTGTAATAAACCATAACTGTGAATGTCACAGTTTTCAGTTCTGTGTTTCTGAGAATACCAAATTGGGGAGTGATTTTGAGAACCCTGTAAAACTGCAGTTGGTGTCAGAATCGAGGGCCATCTTAGAGACTATGACCTCTAACTTTATAATTGGCTCTATATTTCTCGCATACACTCTCCAAGAAAACCAGACCCCAGGCCCTGGGAATAAGGAGTTAGTTCACTTTTGGGGGGAAAACTACCGTAGAAAACCTGGAGTATCTAGGTTTGGGTGCTGATAGTGGAGGATGGGGGAGAATGTTCTCCATTCCTCCCATAAGCCTGACAAATAGCTACCAGTGGTAGGTTTGTCAGCTAACTAGTAACATCTCGAGGCATTTGCTTTGATGGATTTTAAGGTGTAAAGAAAGCACAGTAGAGGAAAGAGCAGTGAACTAGGAAACATCAGACCAAGGCTCAGGCTCAATCTCCAGAAACACCTGCAAGTCTGCATAACCCAGTCTCCTGGGCTTCAGCGTTTCTTATCTACAAAATGAGAATGATAGTTCCTGGCATGATCATTTAAGATGATTGGTAGAAGGGCAGATAAAATAAATGCATGTGAAACAGTCTAGAAAACTGTAACAAGATACTTACACAAATGAATGATATTAACATTGTCATCCTACTCCCAGTCATTTTCTAGCTGAGACCCGGAAGGTAGAAGTAATGAATATTTCAAATTCATAATAGAAATGAGAAGCCATGTTTTCTAACTCCCATGCTAGTTATTTTTAAATAAAATTTAGTACAAGAGCATTCCCTTACCAGAGGTCAGGCTTTTGATAGCCCCACCTGTCCAAGGTAAGCTGGAGAGTGTCTCTGAACACAAAGCAGCTGCCATGAACACACTTTCCAATGGAACCCTCCAAATACACAGACATTTGACCTTTTTTTTTTTTCCTCATGGAAATTAGCCTAAAATTAAGCTTACTAGCTGAACAGTTGATTATTTATCAGAATAGAAACTACAGAATAGGTGAGGTACAGGCTAAGAAACGGAAGCAATACCTAGCAAAAAATAGCAGACACAGCAGTTTCAATTAGGGGTAACAGCTCAATGTAACTTATTAGTATTGTTGCAAATGCCTGGTAGCTAGTCTCCATAATGATGTGCCTGAGTCATTAAAGGAGATTTAAATGATGTTCAGTTTGCCCTGAAAGATGGCAAAGGAAGGAAATAAAAGGTGTAATTATAGAAAGGGTAGAGGCACGGTTATCATTTTGTGCAGACAATATAATTGCATTCCGAGGAAACTTCAGAGAATGGACTGAAAAACTATTAAACTAACAAATTAATTGATCTCGGTTTCCTCAGGCTTAAAAGGTTAGCACTCGCACAAGGCCTGAAACACAGTAGATTCTTGATAAGTGGTCAAGTAAATTTAAGGTCCATACACACAACTCCAGTATTCCAGTACTGGTCCGCACCGATGAGAAACTCCAATGGGCATGGGAGGGCATATAGACTATATTTGTAATAGCAATACAAGCCCCAAGTCAAAATCCCAAGAAAGAAGAAAAAATACGTGATGTTTGTATGAGGAAGAATTATCAAATTACAGAGAAAGAAAAATGATTTACTAAATGGAAAGATATGCCAAGACACTAATTGGCAAAACAGAAGTCCCTTGTCCCCAGATAACTTACAGATTTAGAGAGTAATTTCAAGCAAATTCCCTACTGTACAGTGTTTGGAACTTGGCAAAATATCTTAAAATTTCATCTGAACTCCTAAGGAACAAGGGAAGGGATAGAATGGATGCTCCTAACATACAGAGTGTATTATAGAGCCACAATGATTAAATCAATGAGGGACAGGTTCAAGCCTCATCACGTCAGTAGAGTAGACGGCTCAGAAACAGATCATGCAATATCACACATTAACAAAGAAGAATTCTTACTCAATGAATGGTGCCAGGAAAAATGATTAATTATTTGAGGTGTTAACAAATGACTATGAGGTGTGCAGGAGAAAAGATAGGGTCTGACTCAGAGCCTGACTTCGGGTCCCAATCAGGTCCATTTATGCTAATGAAGGATTCAAATTTGTACAGTTGGGATTGGTTAAAATAGTTGAGCCCTGATTGGATGGTTTCCAAGCCCACCAGCAAAGTCTCTGTTGGAAGTTTCTTTCAAAGAACAGGTTGGAGTGTGGAAGGTCAGGATGAAGTTTATCTTAGCACCGAAACCAGAGCTGGTTTGGCTTTTTTGTAGAGAGAGAGGTCCGGTGACACTTTTACATCTTTTTCAGAACACCGAATATGTGACCGCTCCGTCACCCAGCCATAGCTGGTTGGGTGTGTTTTAACCTGAGCACCTCAGTTAGCCATCAGGAGGAGTCTATTTTGTCTGTCAGCCAGTGCATACTTGAACAGGGGGAAATTATTTAGCACCTAACCTTACACACTATACCAAAATAAATTCTATACAAATTAATTAAATTCAACTTATGAATAATCTTGCTTCCTGGTTCACTGAGAAAAATCAAAGCCATTTTCAAACACCCACGCCTCCTTCTACTCACCAAATAACATTCATGTTCCTATATTCTGCTTTCCGTCTTGTTATTTTGGACAAACTGTCCTTGCTCCTAACTAAGGCCAGTTTCTCCACGTCGGCCCTAGAGCGTATGTGTCCAATAGAAATACAACGTGAGGCACAAATGGAGCTTTCAATTTTCTAATACCCACATGAAAAAGATAAAAAGACACAGATGAAAACAATTTTTTTTTTTTAGAGATAGGGTTTTACTTTGTAGCCCTCAGTAGAGCACTGTGGGGTCACAGCAGCAACCTCCAGCTTTTGGCCTTAGACGATTCTCTTGCCTCTGCCTCCTGAGTAGCTGGGGCTACAGGTGCCCTCCACAACACCCGGCTATTTTTTTGTCGCAGTTTGGCTGGGGCCAGGTTTGAACTGGCCACCCTCAGTATATGGGGCCTGCGCCCTACTCACTGAGCCACAGGTGCCGCCCGATGAAAACAATTTTTAATATTTTTCATTTAATTCAATGTGTCCAAAGTATGATCATTTCAACATATAATCCACAAAAGTTATTAATAAGCTTTTTTTTTTCTCTTGAAACAGAGTCTCACTGTTGTCCAGGTGATCATATCACTTTGCAGCCTCAAACTCCTGGGCTCAAGAGATCCTCCTGCCTCAGCCTCCCTAGAGGCTAGGACTATAGTTGTGTGCTACCACACCAGTTAATTTCTTTTAGCAATAGGGTCTTGCTATGTTGACCATGCTTGTCTCAAACTTCATACCTCATACTTCCCTCCTTGATTTCCTAAAAAACTATTTCTTTCTTTTTTTTTTTTTTTTTTTTTTGAGACAGAGCCTCAAGCTGTTGCCCTGGATAGAGTGCTATGAAATCACAGCTCACAGCAACCTCCAATTCCTGGGCTCAAGCGAGTTTCCTGCCTCTGCCTCCCAAGTAGCTGGGATTACAGGTGCCCGCCACAATGCCCAGCCATTTTTTTGGTTGCAGCTGTCATTGTTGTTTGATGGGTCCGGGCTGAATTCGAACCCCACAGCTCAGGTGTACATGGCTGGCGCCTTAGTCAGTTGAGCCATAGGCACTGAGCCTAAAAAACTATTTCTATGTTCTTTTTTTCTTATACTAAGTTATTGAAATCTGATGTGTATTTTACACATGCAGTACATCTCAATTTGGACTTCCCACATTTCAAGTATTCAGTACTCAGGTGATTCCTCACTCATGTGGACAGCACTTCTCCCATACACAGGACATCACTTATTCCCTGAATCTCCTACTCAGATTGATTTTCAACTCTCTTCTGACTCCCTTTTTCATTTACATATATACGTAAATGTACTGCTACTTTTTCTGTTTAAAAATAATGCTCTCTTGACCCCTTTAACTTCTCCAGAAACTCTTTTTTTTTTTTTTTTTTTTTTTTTTGGGACACAGAGTCTCACTCTGTTGCTCTGGGTAGAGTGCCGTGGACTCATAGCTCACAGCAACCTCAAACTCTTGGCCCCAAGCGATCCTCTTGCCTCAGTCCCAGGTAGCTGAGCCTACAGATACTCACCACAATGCCCAGATAATTTTTCTATTTTTAGTAGAGGCAAAGTCTCACTCGTGCTTAGGCTGATCTTGAACTCCTAAACCCAAGAAATCCACACACCTTAGCTTCCCAGAGTGCCAGAGACCCTTTTTTGACTATTCCTTTTAAAGCAAAATAACATTGTTTTGCTATTGTTATTATTCACAGTTCCTTTGCTCACATCCTCCCTACCCCAATCAGGCTTTCCCTCCCAGCACCCCAGCAAAACTCTTTGTCAGATTTGCTAAATGACCATCATATTAATCAATTCAATGCTAAATTCTGATTTCTTTTTTTTTTTGAAACAGAGTTTCACTTTATAGCCCTCGGTAGAGTACTGTGGCGTCACACAGCTCACAGCAACCTCCAGCTCCTGGGCTTAGGCAATCCTCTTGCCTCAGCCTCCCGAGTAGCTGGGACTACAGGGGCCCGCCACAACGCCCGGCTGTTGTTGTTGTTGAAGTTTGGCCGGGGCTAATCCACCACCCTCAGTATATGTGGCTGGCGCCCTACTCACTGAGCCATGGGCACTGCCCTAAATTCTGATTTCTTATCTTGCACGATGGTTTAGCTGACCACCCTTTATCTGAAAGACTTCACTTCACTTGACATCTTGGTTTGACTTCTAGGATATCACATCTTATGTCTACCTCCCGCCTCACTGGTGACTTTCCCTACCTGGTTCCTCCTCACCTTTCCAAACTCTTAACCTGAGGGCCCTTGCCTTCAGTGCTTGGTTCTCTTCTCTTCCCTAATTCTCTTCTTAAGTTGCTTGACATTTAATTTCATGGCTTTAAATCAGTAATTCTCAACCTGTGGGTCCAACCCACAGGAACTGAATTAAAGGGCCACGGCATTAGGAAGGTTGAGAACTACTGCTTTAAATCCTGCCTATAAGTTCCCAACTTACAAATTTATATATCCAACCCAGACCTTTTGCCTAAACTTCACTCTCATGGTTTCAATTGCCTACTTAATTTTCTAGAGCTGTCATACCAAGTGACTACCAACACTGATAGCTTAAAACAGAAAATTATTCTCTCAAGTTTCAGAAGACCAAAAGTGAATTCGAGATGCCAGTAGGGTGTGTTACTTGTGGAGGTTCTGAGAGACAATGGAGAGAATCTCTTCCACGCCTCTCCCGGCTTCTGTGCTTGCTGGCAATCCTTGGCATAATCTCTGCTCCGCCCTGGCAGGGAGTGCTCCCTTGTGAGCACCTGTGTCTTCACCTGGCTTGCTTATAAAAACCCCAGTCACTGGATTTAGGGCCCAACCTAATCCGCTATGACCTCTCTTTAACTAGTTACAGCTACAAAGACCTATTTTCCAAATAAGATAATATTCTGAGATTTGAGGTGGACGCGAATTCTGGGGGGAGTACACAACTCAGTGCACTATTCAATATTGTCATTCAATTATCAAATAGGCTTCTCCCCTTAACATGTCAAATCTGATCTAATCTTGTCCATTGCTTCTCTACCCATTCATCTCAGCTGATGACAACTCCATCTTTCCATCGGAAAATTGTATTGTCTCTACCTTCAGCACATGTCCAAACTCCGACTGCTTCTTACCACCTCCCAGTTTCACAGCGGTCCCCCCTTCACACCTCATGTGCATTACTGTAATAGCCTCTTGACAGATCTCTCTACCATTGTTTTCAACAGAGCAGCGCTGGTGATACTGTCAAAACCCGAAAGTTAGCAAGAACCCTCCCAGGGCTCTAATTTTACCCAGAGGATATAGCAGAGACAGCCCAACGTTGCGTCAGACCTTCCTTAATCTTCTGACCACATCCCTGACCATTCTTCCCTTTGTTCACTCCGCTCCAGTCCTAGTGAATTCTGTGCTGTTCCTTGATTATTTCAAGTACCTTCTGGACTCAGAGACTTTGCACGTGCTTTTCCCTTTTCCTAGAATGTTCTTCCCCCATGGATCTCTGCAATTTACTCTCTCGTTTCCTTTAAATCGTCTTCCTCCAATGTCATTTCTTTACATGAGGTCTCCTCTTACCACTTTGTTTATAATCACAAGCCTCCATTTCCCAGTCCCTGCCCTGGTGCTGGTGCTCCCCATTACCCTGTACAGTGTTTTACCCATAACCTGAATTTATCTTTTAAAAAAATTTTCAGATTGGTGGGGCAGCACCTGTGGCTCAAAAGAATAAGGCGCCTGCCCCATATGCCGGAGGTGGCAGGTTCAAATCCAGCCCTGGCCAAAAACTGCAAAAAAAAAAAAAAATTTCAGATTGGCTCCATTGCCTGTAGCTCAAGCAACCAGGGAGCTAAGGTGCCAGCCACATACACCAGAGGTAGCTAGTTCGAGCCCTGCCCAGGCCTGCCAACTACAGCCAAAAACTAGCTGGATGTTGTGGCCAGCTACTTGGGAGGCTAAGGCAAGAGAATTGCTTAAGCCCAAAAGAGTTTGAGGTTGCTGTGAGCTGTGACATCACAGCACTCTATGGAGGGCAGCATAGTGAGACTCTGTCTCAAAAAAAATTTTTTTTGGATTAATATGAAGTATAGACACTTAGGTTACATTATTTGTGTTTGTTAGGTAGAGTCCAAGTTGTAGTTGTAGTTGTGCCCCTCCCCCTGGAGGTGTTCCATATACCCTTACATTGTGCCTGTTAGATGTATCCCCCCACCCACTTGAGTTTAAATGTTTGTGCATGTGTATTTGTTCCTCTGCTGGTTTCATATTAGTATTGAGTACATTGGATACTTGCTTTCACACTCTTGGGATACTGTACTAAGTAGAATGTTCTCCAACTCTATCCAGGTTAATACAAAAGAAGTAAAGTCTCCATCGTTTTTTATGGCTGAATAGTATTCCATGGTGAATGTATACCACGGTATATTAATCTATTCATGTTCACAATTGCCAAGATGTGGAATCAACCTAAGTGCCCTTATTACCTTTTAATATGTCATATACTTACAATGCTTTTTATCGCTTCCTTTTAGAAATAAGCTCCACAAGGATAGGAGTTTTATCTGTTTAGTTTTTTGATGTGTTATCTAGAAGTGTCTGCACATAGTAGATGCTCAATATTATTAAGTAAATGAATGAAACTAATTAGACACATGAGATGTGTATGGGGAACTATTGGTAGGCATAGAAAAGATAAAAAGGTATCACAAAGAAGGGCATTCTAGATTTTACTACCTTCAAATTTAAAACTTGAACATGTGAAACAAAAGACAAAGATAGTCTACTATACTATATGTTTTAGAAGATCCTCAACTCTGTCCCAAAGTAAGAACTTTTAAATTTTACAGTGAATGCATGTTAATTATAAAAACTCAAGTTTTAAGCCATTTTCTCCAACTCTGAAAAAAAAATTATATTACAAAAACTTTTGCCAAAGCCTGCTTACATACTTTTATATTTTTGTGTAGCACTGATATTAATTAGGATTAATTATGGGACTTTTCCCCACTCTTTTTTGTTGTTGTTGTTGTGTCAGGACATTTATATCCTACACTTTGTAAATTTCACATGTACCCTTCTAAGATGCATCATAGGTGAGGTCCCACCAATTACCCTCCCTCCACTTATGCTCCCCCACCCCTCCCTCTCCCCTTTCCTCCTCTTCTTAGGCTATAATTGGGTTATAGCTTTCATATGAAAGCTATAAATTGGTTTCATAGTAGGGCTGAGTACATTGGATACTTTTTCTTCCATTCCTGAGATTCTTTGCTAAGAAGAATATGTTCCAGCTCCATCCATGTAAACATGAAAGAGGTAAAGTCTCCATCTTTCTTTAAGGCTGCATAATATTTCATGGTGTACATACACCGCAATTTATCAATCCATTCATGGGTCAATGAGCACT
>CAUYON010165775.1:0-26036 GCA_963573935.1 Arctocebus calabarensis
TTCTTTTTTTTTTGAGACAGAGCCTCAAGCTGTCGCCATGGGTAGAGTGCAGTGGCATCACAGCTCACAGCAACCTCCAATTCCTGGGCTCAAGCGAGTCTCCTGCCTCTGCCTCCCAAGTAGCTGGGACTACAGGCGCCCGCCACAGCGCCCGGCCATTTTTTTGGTTGCAGCCGTCATTGTTGTTTGGCGGGCCCCGGGGCTGGATTCGAACCTGCCAGCTCAGGTGTACGTGGCTGGCGCCTTAGCCCGTTGAGTCACAGAACTCTTTCTTATAGAGGGGTGGCGGTGGTGGTGGCTCAGACCTGTAATTCTAGCACTCTGGGAAGCTGAGAGGGGTGGATTGCTTGAGCTTAGGAATTTGAGACCAGCCTGAGCAAGAGCAAGAACAAGACCCTGTCTCTGCTAAAAAAAACAAAAACAAACAAACCAGAAAAACTAGGCAGGCATGGGAGCACATTGCCTGTAGTCCCAGCTACTCGGGGAAACTGAGGCAAGAGGATCACTTGAGCCCAGGAGTTTGAGGTTGCCGTGAGATATGATGCCATAGCATTCTACCCAGGTGAGAGAGTGAGACTCTTCTAAAAAAAGTAAAAATAAATAAAGAAAACAATAAATAAAATAGAAATATAAGAGTTAGTTTTGCTGTAAACCTCATTGTAGCCTTTAAAAGAAAGGAACTCAAATTATACAGTATTCATGGCAAATAGTCAATTTATTTTTTGATTATTTTAAATTTTGTTTATTTTTTTAATTGTCTCTAAGAGATTTGATCCAGGTCTCTTTTTAGTTTGAAGTTCCTGGCCCACCTGACTTCATAGCAGGTAGAACTAGAAGGGACCATAGAGATCATATAGTTTAAGTCCTTTATTTTGTAGCCTAGGAAAATGAAGTCACTCCGTGTGTGCGAAAGGCACAGACTTATTATTTCTAAGAGTCTCTCGACTATTTAGTTTAGTGTGCACTTTCATTTCCAAGAGTTTGGTCTGCACTCTCTGGACCAAAAGTCTTTCATTTCAGTTCAGCAGATAGATGAATGCTTAACTTCTTGGTGAGTACTGGGCTGGGCCCTTTGAGGGTAATTTGTGTATCTGCTTCTCTAATACCTATTACACCACTAATAATAACGCAAAGTGTGTTTTAGAGGAGGTATAGTCACAATACTGTGGGAGCAGAGGGGAGGCGAGATCCAGAAAGACTGAGTGAAGAGGTGGATTTTTTATTTTTTTTATTTTTCTGAGACAGAGCCTCAAGCTGTCACCCTGGATAGAGTGCTGTGGCATCACAGCTCACAGCAACCTCCAACTCCTGGGCTTAAGGGACCCTTGTCTCCTGCCTCTGCCTCCCACATAGCTGAGACTCCAGGCGCCCGCCACAACGCCCGGCCAGATGTCATTGTTGTTTGGCGGGCCCAGGCTGGATTTGAACCCGCCATCTCAGGTGTACGTGGCTGGTGCCTTAGCCCGTTGAGCCACAGGCACTGAGCCGAAGAGGTGGATTTTTAAAGTCACAAATGCAGAAGAGTAATGCCAGGAAGAAGGAACATTGTGACAGTAGGTAGAGAGCTGGGAAAGTGCAAGAGATATAGTTTTATGAAAGGTCAATGGAGAATGGTAAAATGTTTTAAAGCCAAAAAGTAGCCTTGAGAAATTTGAATGTTGGCTCAGCACCTGTGGCTCAACGGGCTAAGGCGCCAGCCACGTACACCTGAGCTGGCAGGCTCGAGTCCAGCCCGGGCCCGCCAAACAACAATGAGGACTGCAACCAAAAAATGGCAACGGGCGCCTGTAGTCCCAGCTACTGGGGAGGCGGAGGCAAGAGACTCGCTTGAGCCCAGGAATTGGAGGTTGCTGTGAGCTGTGATGCCACTGCACTCTATCCAGGGTGACAGCTTGAGGCTCTGTCTCAAAAAAAAAAGAGAAATTTGAATGTTATTTTGAGCAAGTACGTGAAATGATCTAGTCTAGTCTTAGAACGAACTTAGTAGCTCTAAGGGCGGCGCCTGTGGCTTGATCCCATATACTGAGGGTGGTGGGTTCGAACTTGGCCCTGGCCACACTGCAACAAAAAAATAGCCAGGTGTTGTGGCGGGCACTTGTAGTCCTAGCTATTCGGGAGGCTGAGGCAAGAGACCCTAAACCCAAGAGCTGGAGGTTGCTGTGAGCTGTGGCACTCTATTGAGGGTGACAAAGTGAGACTCTGTCTTTAAAAAAAAGAAAAAAAAAAAAAAGAACTTGTAACTCTAAGGAAGTTGGCTGTGGTGGTGGTTTACACCTGTAATTCTAGCACTCTGGGAGGCTGAGAGGGGTGGATTGCTTGAGCTTAGGAATTTGAGACCAGCCTGAGCAAGTTGGTGATGTTGAGATGTCCAGTCTGTAGTTGGTCTGAAATTCAGGAGAGAGACTAAGATTAAATTTGAGACTGGGTATGGTGGCTCACATCTGTAATCCTAGCACTCTGTGAGACTGAGGCAGGTAGATTACTTGAGCTCAGGAGTTCGAGACCAGTCTGAGCAAGAGCAAGACCTCATCTCTAAAAATAGCTGGGCATTGTGGCAAGGCCTGTAGTCCCAGCTACTTGGGAGGCTGAGGCAAGAGGATCAAGAGTTCAAAGTTACTGTGAGCTATGACGCCACAGCATTCTACCAGGGCAAGAAAGTGAGATTCTGTCTCAAAAAAAAAAAAAAAAGATTTAAATTTGAATTCTGATTTATCAGTGGCAAGAGTTAAGCCTAACAAGTTTTAGCCAGCTTTTCATGGATTTTAGGTAGAATTATTTTTCTGAAGAATCAAATTAATTAAGTGGTGGTAGAGATTTTTTCATCTCTTTTCTAATTTAAGTGTCTTCGTTTCTCTTTGTGACCTCTTTCATATTGGAGGCTTTTCTTGATTATCCTCGACTTTTCAATTAAATTTAAGGTGAGGCTCCAAAAAAACTGATTGTTAGTCTGTGTCCCTGGATAGGGCTTGCTAGCTAATATCCACTCTAGGATGACCGTATATGTCTTTTTTTTTTTTTTTTGTAGAGACAGAGTCTCACTTTATTGCCCTCGGTAGAGTGCTGTGGCATCACAGCTCACAGCAACCTCCAGCTCCTCGGCTTAGGTGATTACCTTGTTTCAGCCTCCCGAGTAGCTGGGACTACAGGAAACCGCCACAATGCCCGGCTAGTTTTTTGTTTTTTGCAGTTTGGCCGAGGCTGGGTTTGAACCCGCCACCTTTAGTATATGGGGTTTGCACCCTACTCGATGAGCCACAGGTGCCGCCCCATCCACACTATTTTTGACATACTGTTTTACAACCATACTGTGGTTTATTTAATGTGGTTACATTAATGTGGTTACATTAAATAAACTAATATTTTTATTAGTCCTTAAGTGGACTAATATTTTTTCTTAAAATAAATTAAGATAATTTTATATTAATAAAAAAGAAAATTAGTGTTGTGATATCAATATATGGTAACTGCAACTTTTATTATGTACTTTAAAATATATGTATATAATAATATAAACACGATAATCTGAATGTGCCCGAAAATCCTTTTATATAACACCAGCATTATGAGGACCATATTTTGGAATAAGAGAATTTAGGCAAAGAAGATAATCTGGCTAAGATTGATATAGGTTTATTTAGATTTGGCTTAATGCCCATTTATTAAATATTCCTCGAGCATGTAGTGAATTCTGCTAGATCCTGAGCCTATAAAGGTGAATAAAACACAGTCATTGTCCTTTTAAGGATCTTTTAGTCTTCCTAGTTTTACCTTATATGGAAATAAATAAATATGATAAAGTAATATAGCTGCTGTGGAGGGTGCAGAGGAACCATGAAGAGGAATTGGTTAGTTCTTGGGGATTAGAAAAATCTCTGCGCAGAAGATGACACTTAGGAATTAGTAGGGGCTCACTAGGGAGTGGCATCGAGGATAGAATTGGGTGTGGGGAAAGGCATTCTAAGTAGAGAAGTTAGCCTGAGACAAATTAGAGAGTCATGGAATCATAAGTAGTTGGGAAAAAGCATGTTAAAGGAGACCCAAAAGAGAGGCTAGGAAGATAGGCAGGGTTAGACAGTATGAAAGCCTTGGCATGTTAAGTATATATATCCTGCTAAGAAATTTGGAAAGGCAATGAAAAGCTCAAAAACTTTTTTTTCTTGAGATAGAGTCTCACTTTGTTGCCTTCAGTAGAGTGCCATGGCATCATAACTCCGAGCAACCTCAAACTCTTGGGCTCAAGTGATTCTTTTGTCTCAGCCTCCTGAGTGCTGGGACTACAGATGCCCACCACAATGCACAGCTACTTTTAGAGGTGGTCTGCCTCTGGCTCAGGCTGATCTCGAACCCATGAGCTCAGGCAATCCATCTGCCTCAGCCTCCCAGAGTGCTAGGATTACAGGTGTGGAGCCACCACATCTGGCCCTGAAAAACTCTTGAATTAGGTAGGCACTAAACATTTTTGGAGCACCTACTATGTGTATAGGGTTATGCCCAATACTGCAGATGACTAAAACATTTAGATGAGATCTCTTTGGGAACTTAGCTTTTGATTGAGGGGAAGAAGAATCAGAAGAACCCTTCTGACAAAAACTTACATTCTTTATCCAACTTAGTTTCTTTTTTTTTTTTGAGACAGAGCCTCAAGCTATCACCCTGGGTAGAGTGCCGTAGCATCACAGCTCACAGCATCCTCCAACTCCTGGGCTCAAGCGAGTCTCTTGCCTCCGCCTCCCAAGTAGCTGGGACTACAGGCACCTGCCACAACGCCTGGCCATTTTTTTTTTTTTTTGGGTTGCAGCCATCATTGTTGTTTGGTGGGCCCAGGCTGGATTTTGAACCCACCAGCTCAGGTGTACGTGGCTGGCACCTTAGCCCATTGAGCCACAGGCGCCGAGCCTCCAAGTTAGTTTCTATACTGCTCTTCTTTTGAAATTATACAACCTAACTTTCCATCTTCCTTTCAAGAGTCTCATCAAGTCCTAGCCCAACTGCTGGACACTTTGCTTGCAATTGGCACTAAACTACCAGAGAATCAAGCTGTCCAGATTCGATTAGTTGACGTAGCCTGTAAGGTAAGAGAGTTCTCTCTTTCTTTTTTTTTAAATTAAATCATATATATATATTATATAGCTATACATATATTAATATTATATATCATATATATTATATATAGCTATATATATATTAATGCAATCATGGGGTACAATGTGCTGATTTTATATACAATTTGAAATTTTTTCATCAAACTGGTTAACATAGCCTTCACGGCACTTAAGAGTTCTTTCTTGAACTGTTTTGCATTATGGGAGAGGTGCTAGGAGCGGTAAAATCTTTTTTTTTCTTTTACATATACATGTGTTTATTTGGTTTCCACGTTTTGCCTTCACAAAAGTAAAAAAGGCTTAAAATTTAATAACAATAACAATATTTAACATAAGGACTAGAAACAAAAACCTCGTAAAGAACAAACGAAGATAAATACATTCAGAAAAGAATTCAGAGGACTGCTGCAATAAAATATTGAGCAATAATAATAATAATGCAAAAAAACTAACATTCACATTGTCAAATAAGAGTATGTCTATTATAGAATGCTTTGAGGTTCAGTATGGAGTCATCAGTTAACTTCTTATTCTTTTTTCCAAAGTCTCAAAAAATAGACAACTAATATTTATAAATAAAAAGAAAAGATAATTTCAAAAAACAATCATGCCAAATCTTATGGACAATAGAAAAAGAAGAAATACTTCAAACTCATTCTACTTCATCGTTCTACTACACCTGATATTAAAACTGGAAAAAAATATATTATTATAAAGGGGAAATTACAAACATAGTTCACTTATAAATGAGGATGTAATGTCCTAAACAACATATTAGCAAGTTGAATTAAAAATTAATGTTTAAGTAATGTACTTTGGTCCAAATTAAATCCAATTTATGTGAGAATTCATCACTATTTTCTTTCCTTTTTTTTTTTTTTTTTTTTTGTGGTTTTTCGCTGGGACTGGGTTTGAACCTGCCACCTCTGGCATATGGGGCTGGCGCCCTACTCCTTTGAGCCACAGGTGCTGCCCTTCTTTCCTTTTTTTTTTTTTTTTATTTTCCCTTCCCTAACCTCCCTCCTTTTCTCTCTGCTCTCTCCTTCCTCCATTCCCCACCCTGTCATTAATTGTCATAAATTGTCATCATATAAAAGTTGAAAAGTTCTCCATTCCTGTGATGCTTCACTAAGAATAATGTGTTCCACCTCTATCCAGGTTAGTACAAATGCTGCAAAATCTCCATTTTTTTAAATGGCTGAATAGTATTCCATGGCCACAGTTTGCCAATCCATTCCTGGGTTGAGAGGCATTTAGGCTATTTCCACATTTTAGTGATTATAAATTGAGCTGCTATAAACAGTCTAGTACAAGTGTCTTTATAATAAAAGGTTATTTTTTTCTTTTTAGATAGATGCACAGTAATGGGATTGCAGGATCAAACATGAGGTCTACTTTGAGTTCTTTGAGTTCTCCATACTTCCTTCCAGAAAGGTTGTATCAGTTTGCAGTCCCACCAGCAGTGTAAAAGTGTTTCCTTCTCTCCTCATCCACAGCAGCATCTGCAGTTTTGAGATTTTGTGATATGGGCGATTCTCGCTGGGGTTAGATAATATCTCAGGGTGGTTTTAATTTGCATTTCTATAATTATTAGGGAGGATGAGCGTTTTATCATGTTTGCTAGCCATTCATCTTCAGGATATAAAATCAATGTCCACAAGTCAGTTGCCTTTGTATAAGCAAATGAAAGAAGTTTTTGCTCCCAAGTTGTCTAGAGCTGAGTTTGTCTAGATCACCTGCTGTGGACCTTCCAAGATCAAGGTAGACTCTCGTGCTGTTGAGGAGAATGGGGGGAGAGAGGGAGAAAAAGAGAGAGAGAGAGAGAGAGAATGCGAGAGTGCGCTGGAAAGAGTTGCTGACCTTACCACTTTTCGCATGTGGAAGAAAGAGAATTAGGAAAAGCTAAACTCAAGGGCCCCTTGAGAGCACCACCCGCAGGAAATTCAGCATGTCAGAATTCAGCTTCCATGCTGGTCAGACTGAACTCCATGGATGGAGGAGGAAAAGAAGGACAGAACCGTTGGGAATTAGTCCAATTTGGTCGTGATAAAGAGGGGGAGAATGAGGCCAAAGGAACCCAAGGCTGATGTCTGTCCCACAGACAGAATGACCCTGAGATTTTAGTTTTTACAAAATATTTTTTCAACCCTATAATTTTTATCTTTTTAGATTCATGAGATATAATTTTTAAAATCACATTTTCCCCTACCATTAGAAATCTAATCTCAAGGGGATACACTCAGACATTACCCGTTCACACAATGCTCATTAAGACAACACTTGGTCCTTCGAGAGGTATAAAGAAGCAACTTACACTTTAGTGGACATTGTCAAATGTAACTAGAATATAAACTGTAAAGTAAAAAGTGCCATAAAATACGTACAGCTCAAGGACACTGCAAGTTTAGAGAAAATAAGGATTTTTAAGCAACAGATTTCACCATGATTTTTATGAGGTAGTGTAATAAATAGGTTATGGAGTGGCCATTCAGAAATTTGCACCAGAACTCAAAGAATATACTCTTTTGAAGAGGAACAAAAAGCAGATAAACAGATATACACCTGAATGATTCCAATATTGATGCACCTGTTCCAAAGCACTAAACAAATTAGAGATTTTGTTTCATAATCCAATTTATGGGTATCGGGTTTAGTAGTATAGTGACAAACAATTAGTTATAATTGTTCTATTCTGGAAGGAAATAAAAATTGAAAGTAGACAGCTGTTAAGAGGGATAGAAAAATAAGGTTGCTAACTTAATTTTTAAAATTTGGTCCAGATGATTCATGAAATCTCCCACTGCACATGTCTAAAGGACTTGAAAGAAAATGAATTTCTTTTTCTTGCCTTGTTTCTTTCTAGCTAGCTCTTTCCTACCCTTCTTCCATCCTCCTCATTCTTTAGAATCTTAGCTTAACCATTTACATTTCCTCTGTAATATAAGATAAAATACAAGGACATTTTCAAGAACCTGGAATCTGAGAAAAATTCCCTTCAGGATGGAATTAATTATAATCATTTGAGGGCTTTGAACAGTGACTTGAAAGTTACAGATGGCAGATGGCAGCTCAACATAAGAAAGAGCTTCCTAAACATTACGATGGGTTAAAAATAGTTCTCTCAGATGTTTCTGATACCTTGATTTATTCCGATGGGAACTGGAGACTCCACTATTGGATCTTGTACAGCTCACACACAAGCATTCCCTGGGGCTGGTGAGGAGCTGGACTGGTTGATACATAAATTTTCTTCATGTGCTAAATGACTTTATGTCACTGAAATTATTTTCCAACAAAAGAGTTATCTGCACCATGCTCTTCTCTCTGAAAATGATAGCACCCACCCAATTTAATCCCCCAAACTGTTTTGAACTGAGCCATGAAAACTGCACACATGTGCCCCTCAGGGACATAAACTTTGGACATAAAATGAGACGTGAGATGCTAAGTGTCGTCAGCACATACTTTTTATGCCATTACCTCCAGGAAATTGTGTAGAATATAATACTTCAGAAGGTTGGATGTCACTGCAAGTTTTAGGGTGGAAGCTCCATGCAGCTCTGTGGAGTTAAATAGAACATGGCTAGAAGTCAGCCACGTCTGGTGCCTACATGCAAAATTCCCACAAATTAGCCTTCTTACTAATAAAAATCTGTGCATATTTTCCAATAAAGTGTGTCTTCCCATGTGCTAAGGCCTGGGAGAGAATGGCTCAGATCTTTCGGCATTGTAGAAGATGCAAGGGAGTGTTATAAATGTCAGATGAGCAGATATACTTGAAATTATAGCAACGCCTTTATAGACATGCCATGTGATTCCCCACAGGGGATTGAGAGCTGCCGCTTCTACAGGGAGTGGACAGATTCAGATCAAGTTAGGTTTCATGTCATTCGGTTAACAGCCTCCTTCCCTCTGGAATCAGTTCCCTCTGGAGTAGACACATATCTCCGACTTTGGCCACACTCCCCATGTACCTCTTGAGATCAGAGCATCCTGCTACAACTTCAACATAGGCTATCTCTTTGAAATAGTATTGTGTATACCTTGAGACCCTTCCCAGTAAGCCTAGATGTTCCTTCTTCAAGGGAAGTATAGCAACCCATGGACGAAACCTGTGATATTCTCAATAGAATGTTCTTGCCTGCAAGTAACGGGAAACCTAATCAAACTAGCTTAAACAATAAAACAATCTGTTGACCGTCATAACTCCCAAATTTATCATACCCTTATAATTTCTTTATATTTCCAACACTGTTTCCCTCATTAAAATTTTTAACATATTTTACCCAGACTTTTGCAATTGCATCATATTTGGTAATTCCACTACTTGTAAGTGGTTCACTAACAAGCCATTTGGACAATAGCCATTTATCCATCCATTCAGCATTCTGAGCACCTGCTGTGCTGTTTGGGGGAAAACCACATCATTGGATAAGTCACGTCAGTGTGCTCACATGTAAGAGGCTGTGTTAGTTGGGAGAAGACAGACGAGGGTGCAGCACAAGGAGGAATCTTGGGGGCTGATGACACAGGTCTACACCTTCTGTAGGATGACATGGCTCTGCTGTCTGTCATGTCCACTGCAGGACCAGGTGTCAGAGGGGCCTCAGTGTGGAGATCTGCCCGAGGATAGAAAGTGCGGCACAGCACAAGCTGGTCCTCATGGTCTCTGCCTGCAAGTGACCTGTGTCACATTTGCATGCAGGTCAAAGATGCTCGAGCTGTCTAACTTCAAAGAGTCGGGGAAACACACGCCTCTTCCAAGCCGGGCCTGTGGATATTGGTAGAGTAATGCACTCAACCACTCGACCTTAAAATTCAGAGCAGGGAAAGTCTACTTTGAGTTCTTTGAGGATGCTCTAGACTTCTTTCCAAAGTTGATCCTGTAATCCCACCGCTAGGCATCTACCCAAAAGACAAAAAAATCTTTTTATCATAAGGACATTTGCACTAGATTGTCATTTGGAGTGCAATTTACAATTGCCAAAATAGAGAAACAATCCACGTGTTCACCAACCCAGGAAAGGATTAACAGGCTATGGTAGGTGTATACCATGGAATACTATTCAGCCATAAAAAAGATGAGACTTCACATCTTTTATAGTAACCTAGATGGAGTTGAAGCACCTTCTTCTCAGTGAAGTATTACAAGAATGGAAAAGCAAGTATCCAATGTACTCAATACTAATATGAAGCCAGTAGATGACCTAATACACACCCACACACGAGAAAAACTCCAATTCAAGATGGGGGATGGGGTGGAAGGAGGGGGGAGAAGAGGAGGAGGGGGGACAGGTGTCCTCCCACTTACTGAGCACAACTTAAGGGTACATGACACACCTCCTGGGTGAGGACACAACTGAAACGGGGACCTTACCTAACAAATGCAAACATTGTAACCTAATTATTTATTCCCTCAAATTAATCTGAATTTTTTTTAAAAAATGGAAAAATTTCAAAAAAATTTAGAGCAGGGGCCAGCCAACATCAGCCTGTCACATGTTTTTGTAAATATAGTTCATATACTTATATTTATCTATGGCTGTTTTTGTTCTATAGTGGCAGAGTTGAGTAGTGGTTATAGAGACCACGTGGCCTGAAAAGCCTGAAATATTTACTACCTGGTCTTTTACGAAAAATGCTCTCCTATCATGATTAAGAAAGGCAGAAAGAAATATATAAATATAAATACATAATAAACTGCAATGTTCAATTATTCATTTCCTGTGTTTATTGGTGTTTAGCAATAACGGTGATTGCTCTTTACAGATCGCATTAAGATATAATACACATTTTTGAAAAAATATTGGTTTCTGGTGAGGAACAATCTTCTGGCAGCTTCACGATCCCATCTAGGACTTTTAAGTTTGGCAAACAGGAGAATACTCTATAGCAAAAGTTAAAAAAGAAAAAAGGTAACTATATTGCATAAAGTATTTTATTTCACTTGCTTTCTTTATAAATGAATAGACTTTGTCTATGGTTACCAAAAATATTGAATGGCTATCTCTTTATTCTGTTTGCCTTATCTTTGCAGTGGAGTTAAAATAAAATGATATTCATGTTCCCTGAGCCGACATCCCTGCCACAGTTGCCCTCTTAGAGATCTAATAGATCCTTCAACAAATGGTAAGTATTGATCAAAGAAGTAGGCTCGCATACAACCTATTTTTATAAGAGAATTCTGTTTGAGTCTTCTCAAAGTTCTATAAGAAAAAAAACAACTGATGAGTGGATTTAGCCAACAAACCACAAGAAAAAGAATGAAATCATGGTATAAGTGCTCATTATAAAGTTAAAAGTTTAGAAAAATAGAGAGAAAACTAAAATAAATCTGTTGTTTAGTGGCAGTCAAGGGAGAATGCTGGCTAGGAAATATAAAAGAAGGGATGAGAGATCATATTGTGCTGAATTGTTTTCTCTTGACAGAGCACTTTTGAAGCTCATATTTCAAATAATGAGTCACTTCCATGTTCAGGAAAATATCCTTCAACCTAGTTAAACAGTGGTCATATACGCAGCAGAGCTATAAAACAGCATTTTCTTTCAAGTGGACATCTTTTTATATCTGGGTGTTCTGAGGGTTCAGGCAAGAGGAAATATATAGCATTAGAATTTGCCCAGATGAAAGATTCTAGGACCTCTCAGCAGGTGCACTAAGTCAATGAATTAATGATGCTGCTAACCTCCTTGAAAGCTGCCATTGGCTGCGTGATTTTCCTGACATTAAACGCTTTCTGTGAATTATCTCACTTCATCTTCTCAATAACTGTCAGGTTGGGTTTTATCTCCATTTTAAGTAACTTGTCTGAGATCATAAAGCCTGTAAGTCACAGAGAAAAGATGAAAATCTAAGTCTTGTGGTGTCAATGTTCAGACTTAGCTGCTCCTAATCAATGCCTGTTTTTTAAAAGTTAAGATACAGTGAACTAATGTGACATTAACTCCTGAAGAATGGCTGCGAAGTTTGCCTGTAGGTGTCCCAGGACAGGTGACACCTGCTACCTATAGGACTTACACTATCAGCTCTATCTTTTAGTCCTGTGTCTTTTGAATTGTGCTGTCTTCTTACAGAAGAATCTGAAACAAAGGAGGAAGGGAAGGAGTCACGATTCTAGGTGACAAAGGCCGAGGAAAGCTTCCACTGAGAATGTAAGAAATATTATATTCTGAGCATGGGGCAAAGAGTTGATTGAATGTCTGCCCCAATCCCTGACACAGATAATACAGTGACAATGTAAATTCTGTGATAATCTTCCAAGTGTGGATTTTGGGCTGTGTAACTGAAACCCGAGTCAGATGCACTTCAAGTTTCAGCTTAGTTCTTTAGCATGGGTGAATGCTTAAATCCGTTCCCCACACGTTAAAATGACCACATCCTTCTGTTCAAAGTAACCCTGCCCTCTCTAAATCAATATGTCCTGGTTTTTCACAGCTTGGGAGCCAACACATATCCATCTTGGATCAATTCCAATACTAGAGTTAATACTAGAAAAACAGAAGAACTCCAGCATGCCTCTCCTTCTCCCAGAACTCGGGACCACATCAGGAATTTTGAAGACAGAATTATAGTAAGACCTCAGGGCATGTAGGCATTCTTTGAAGGGAGGCAAGTGACTTGAGTTGGGACCAAAATGTTTTATAAAATCTCACATATAAATTAACAAAACTGAAGTATAATACTATTAAATTACCCGCATGACTGGGAATGTGCTTTGTCATGAATGACGTTGAAACTTCCAGCTAAATCTCCTTGGACTGTAGGAAACATAGTTTTAAACTTCAAAACATTATTATGGTTAAATATTAGTTTAATATTACAGCAACTGTGCTGCTAGTTTTCACTATTATGTAAAAGGGGTTTGAAAGTTTATTATAACAGACATGAAATTTCGCCCTTGGACTACAGTCACAGAGGAGATAACTCCAGTAATGAGATTTATGGAACAACAGAGATTAGAATTTCATTTTGGCAATTTTTTATTACAGATCAGGAGTTGAAAAGTCTAACTTTATATCAGCCTGTGGAATATAGCTGCTGTCATGGGAAAATGGCAAGGTGAGGAAGGAAGATGCCGAGAACTACGTTTTAACTGAAATAGATGTAAATGAAGGGATGTAATCACAGAAGTAGACCTGGAGATGAGATTTGACTGAGAGGTGGGGTGCACTGCAGTCACATACATGCAAATACAGGTTGTAGAATTCATTTGCTAGTTTTTATCCTTTTCATTCCTACAAATACACTAATTGTGGTGCTAGGAATTAGATTAGCTAGAGATTTAAAAGGTGGGCCTTTTGGTATACATTCTCAGGTTGTTTAGATTCTATTGTTATTAGGAACATTTTTAATAGTTATAAAGTAATGAAAAATTGTTTCTTGGAAAATTTTTGAGCTCTTTCAACCACTAGAGTAGATCGAATCAATTACTTCTTTACAGTCATCTAATGGTGTCCCTATGGCCCAAAAGTGTGAAAATAAAATCAGATAGTGAACAATTTATAAGATTGTGACATAGAACTTGATATGAATCTATATTTGGAAACAAAAATAAAAGACATAAGACTTCCGTAAGGGCAAAGGAGCAAATGTATGGAATTTGGAAGTCTAAAATTAAACATCTGTGTTCTCTTATAATGAACTTGCATTACAAAAGGAGCTAAAATCTGTACAGAAGCCACAACTTAACCAGTACAGAGGAGGGTGTTCAAGATGAAAAAAAGATAAAGAAAAATTGGTTCCAAATTCTTTGGGTGAGATCAGAAGCATGACATGTTCAACAAACCACACACTATAAATATTTTCTAAATGAATTTAGCAAAAATAAAACAGTATTTTAAAATACAGTTAAAAGTATAATATTCAAAGAAGTGGAAAAGGTGACTTGGCATGTGGGGGCCTTACCGTTTCCTGTAATGTTGGTGAAACTCACAGGGGTTCCTCTTGAATATGAGAGATTCCAGGGGAGTGCCCCGTAAACTGGGGAGCCCAGTCAGAGTCTCAGTGTGGTTTTTAGCCAAGGACAAATGCTGTATCTGAGGTATCTTTGGCAGTTGTTTGAAAGATGTGAGTTGGCTTTTGCTCATATTCAGAATTCTGCAGTTGGATACAAAATGTAAGTACCTCATGACTCCTCTTAACAGAAGGTGGTTAACTACCAAATCTCACCCAGGCTCATGGGGCTCACCTACACTCTGATGGTGGTTGACTACCAGATCTCACACAGACTCCCAGCCTCACCTACACTGTCATGGTGGTTGACTGCTAGATCTCACACGGGCTCTGAGGCTCACCTACACTGTCATGGTGGTTGACTACCAGATCTCACCCAGGCTCCCAGCCTCACCTACACTGTGATGGTGGTTGGCTACTAGATCTCACCCGGGCTCAGGGGCTCACCTACACTGTCATGGTGGTTGACTACCACATCTCACCCGGGCTCCCAGCCTCACCTACACTCTGATGGTGGTTGACTACCAGATCTCACATGGGTTCAGGGGTTCACCTACACTCTGATGGTGGTTGACTACCAGATCTCACATGGGCTCCCAGCCTCACCTACACTGTCATGGTGGTTGCCTACCAAATTTCACATGGATCACAGCCTCACCTACACTCTGATGGTGGTTGACTACCAGATCTCACTTGGGCTCAGGGGCTCACCTACACTGTCATGGTGGTTGACTACCAGATCTCACACGGGCTCCCAGTCTCACCTACACTCTGATGGTGGTTTGACTACCAGATCTCACACGGGCTCCCAGCCTCACCTAACCTATAATGTTTTCTACAATTATGGTTTGCAAAAGAAAAGAAAAACATTTATATTAAAATATGAAGAGAAAATAAGCCGAAAATAAGCAGAAACCATGAGCCCTGAGTGCAGCATCTGTTTTCTTTCTAGTGAATATGCTTAGTACCTGGCACAGTCTTGGCCTACAGTGGAGTCTTGATATATTCTGAACGAGAGGACAAATAGTACCAGCAATGTGAAAATGTGGACATAGAAACAAGTAGTTTTTGAAGAATACTGCCTCTATGTAGGGAAATTACAGGTATTCTAGTTTTATATTCTGTACTTAAAAAATTCTATACTGTGAAAACAGCATTTTAAATCAGAAAAAAAGCTTTCTTTTACATAAAAAGGGAACCAGAACCTATCCTTAGGAGAAGAAAAGTATGTTTGGCATTTAGATTCAATACCTTTTCCTGACAGATAATGCTTCTCAGCACTTTGCCTTAAAACCATAGTTGGATAAGACTGTATAATAGAGTAAATAATTCAAAAATCTATCACTGACACTGTGCCTTAAGGAAAAATTCTTGTATGTATAAGTTAGCATTTAGTATTGTGAGAGAAACACAGGGTCCTTATTTCTGAGCTTTGGCCTTTCCAAAGACACTGGGTCAATGATAATCGTTGATGGTGAAGGTGGTCTGGCAGGCAGAGTCCTGCACCACAGAGGCATTAGGAAAACAAATTTGGTTTGAACCCACCTAGATTTCATTGTAATTTTTTATATCTATTGTTTTTATTTTCCTCTTTCTTTTCAGTTCCTCTCCATTTGTATTTTTTATGCAATCCTACTCACATCGCTGATAACTTTTGACTTCTGCTCATTTCCAGACCTCTTACAGAATTCAGAAACACGTTAGTACTATGATAGCTTCCAACTGAAAAAACACCCCAAGCAGTTCCTTCCCCTGTGACCCCTCTCTCTAAAAATTGTGCTTTTCTCACTTATCTGTCACGCTCTCACTTTCACCGTATATCCTATTATCTTTCAGTCTCTCAGATTCACCCCATCCCAGGTTGCCCAGTCAGAAGGACAGGCCAGGAGGGCACTGACACACCTTTCCCTTAGGGAGAAGGTGGAGAGGCCAGGAATACACAGCCATCCAATTTGCTTTCCGTCTTTGATAAGTCAATTTGACAGTTTTAAAGTTTGAATATTGTAGTTGAATAATTTTATATCATAAATACTATTTTTAAAGAAAGGAAAAACCAAAACAAGATATCTAGAGAACATTGAAACTGGACCAAATGCTTTAGTTATTGTGCTTCTTTTCATAACATAGTAAAGATTTGAAAAGTTTATTGTTCTGAATCAAGTCTAGTTCAACTATGCTAAGTAAATGATTTTCTAGTTTAATATTTCTAAAGTGTGCTATGAACGTATGTGTTCGTTAAAATATTACAATACATATGCAAACATATATAATATTGTATGTTTATTTAATTGTATATTAGAAAAACAGAACTAATGTATCACTATTATATCCCCAGTATCTAGAAGAGAATGTGGCCAAGAAAATTTTAGTGAATAAATCAACATCAGGGATATTGATTTTAAAATTTATAATAGTGAATTTTCTTCTGAAAATTTTTATTTGTACATTTTTAAATTAGTCGTTTCAAAAAGGCGAAGTATATTCAAATACTTTGTGAGGGTGTCAAAGTTTCAAAGGGGCTTTAACAAGAACCAAAGGTGGGGTCACCAGATGCACAGCCTGTCCTGGCATTTTCTCTGGAGGTGGGACTCTTCCCCTCTGGAATGCAGCTGGGATGGCCTCTCTCCAACGCCTTGTCTCAGCCTAGGCTCAGAAATGTACCTGAACATGCTGGGGAAATTACCCTTTTCTTTTCCTTTTTTTCTTTTTCTTTTTTTTTTTGTAGATGCTCAGTTTCCTTCATATTCTAATTTCCTCCTGAGGTCTCTGCCCCTTTTGTTCTTACAAAAGCTCATGCTAGCTACCCATTCATTCTGCCTGGGAAAGCAGATGGCAGCTCTCTGCAAAGACGGTTCCCGAGCAATCCTGAGCACAGAAACACATTATTTTTAGCAGTAGGAGTTTAGTATTCTTGGGAGACCAAAGGGTCTATAAAGTAAATTTTTTAATGTTTAATGTGTGTGTCACTAATCTAATTGCCAACCTCTACCCTGATGTGAGAATGTAACCCTGACAAGCCAACTCTTGTCACGCACTGTATACAGTCTTATCCCATAGGCATTTGGTAAATACGACTAAGAGTTACTAGCATGCTGCTATAATGGAAATGTCATCTAGTCGCATTTTCTAGTTTACAACACAAGGAAAATGGCAAACTTTTCTGCTCATGTGGGTCTATGGTTATAAATTACTCTCCTAAAAATTAGCATATTTTGGAAAATGATAGACTTTTTTTCTCCTCTACATGTGACAACTTGATGCATGTTTCTCTTTGAGCCTTGCCACATGTGCCCCTTCAGTACAAAGTATCAGCTTGAAGACCTACCACATAAGGTGAGGCGTGGGATGTACAGACAATGGTCACGTGTGTCCTTTGGACTTAACTTTAACCTCATAACTAGACGTGTTAGGAAGCAGACACTTTGGCAATCTTATGGCACTTAAATCCATCAGTGAATTATCCACTAACCAGAGGGTTTCAATCCGGATTAGTCTTCTAAGAATTCTGTTAAAATTTTCAACTTGATAAGGGTCTCTCAAGTCCTGAAATGAAATGTTCAAATTCTGAAGTAAAAACAAACAAAAAAAAAGGTAAATTCTTTGTTGACTTTTGAAAGCAGTTATTAACTGAAAATGCGTTATACATAATATTCAAACCAGTAGTTTTTATCCCTTCTTTTGTCCACCAGATACTCATAAATCCAAACAGTCACAATTATCTTGCAGTGATGCTCAAGGCAGGGAGGGTGAAGATTTGGTGAGAATTAGTGAGTGGCGTGCAAGGTTTTTGAGGGGTGGACGGAGGGTGGAGGAATGAGGACAAGATTCTCAAACAGATTCTGAAATTCTCTAGGGGTGCGGACTGGAGAAGATATATTTCTGTTTGAGAAACACTGCTTTGAATGATCAGTTAATATTAGCCTCACTAGGAAATACGCAGAAATCACATTTATAAAAATGTCAGAGCAAGATAACAGAATTCAGAAGATGAAAACAGGAGATAGCTGAATAGACTCAGGTAACACGTGGCTCCTCCACAGAGAGGAACAAGAATAGCAAGCACATTTCAAACAAACCACCTAGGAAAAGAATCCTGGGACTCACCAGATAAATGGTGAGAAGAAATGAAAGTATGGAAGAAGAGGCTTCAAAGCAGCTTAGCAGCATGAAACTGGCTGAGAACTTGAGGCTCCTGGACACAGGAAAATAGTAGGAGAAAAAACCCTGAGGCCCCAAACTCAAAAACACCTTCTACACCGTCTAATCTTGACTATGTGAGGACCGCTCAACCCGCCCAGGTCTCGGCTTAACAGAGGGAGCTGCCTAGAGAGTCCACAGAGATGTTCCAGAGATTGGCAGGATGGGGTAAGAAAATATTATCCAACCGTATACTCTAATGAGACATTTACCTTGCCTGAGAGATACATACGCTGAAATATCTTTTTCCTTCCACTACTGAAAATAATAGCATGGCAAAACATATTCAAAGCCAAAATCAAGAAGGAGTGGCTATACTTATATAAGATAAAAGAGAATTTAAATTAAAAACAGTCAAAAAAGGATAGGGGTCATTAAATAATGCTCAAGTGATCAATTCTGAAAATACGACAATCTTTAATATATATGTGCCCAACAATAGATCACCTAGATTAAAGAAGAGATAGACAATATCCAACAACAGCAGAGAACTTGAGCATCCCACTCATAGCACTAGACAGATTATTGAGACGAAAAATCTAAGAAATATTGGATTCATCAAATGAACTTAACAGACATTTACAGAACATTCTACTCAACACCTACAGAATAAGAATGTTCATTCTTTTCAACACATGAAACAACTCAACAGCAAGAAAAAAAACCCATTTCCCACTTAAGCCCATTAAAAAGTTGGCTAAGAAAAGGAATTCTCTTTCAAAAGAAGATAAACAAACCTATAAAAATAGGCTCCATATGTATAATCACTGGAGACATTCAAATTAACAAACAATATGGTATCACCTTGTACCAATCAGAATGGCCATTATTAAAAGACAAAAATAACAGACATTAATGAGGATGTGGAGAAAGGAACTCTTACACATCGTTGATGGACTGTAAGTCAGTGCCAACTCTGTGCAAAACATCATGGAGATTTCTCTAGAAATAAAATCACAATACAATCCAGCAGTCCCACTACTGGGTATCCACCCAAAAGGAAAGAAATCAATAGATAAAAATATAACTGCACTTATATATTTACCACAGCACTATTCACAATGGCAAAGACACCGTGTGTCCATCAGCAGAGGTCTGGATAAAGGAATCACACACACACACACAGAGGAAAACTACTAATTCATAAATAGGGAATATTAATCTATCCTTATTAATCTTTCACAGCAACATGACTAGAACTGGAGGCTATTATCTAATGAAACAACTCAGACCCAGAAAGAGAAACAGCCCATGTTCTCACCTTAAGTGGGAGCTCAGTAACATGTACACACCAAAGTCGAGTGTACAGTGACAGACAGGGAGACTCGGGCGGGGGGAGGGAGGGTGGTGGGTGTGACATGTGCTGCTCTAGTGATACCCTGAGCCTTGTCATGAAGGCTCTCACTTAACTATGACACAATACATCAATGCAGCAAAATTGCACATGTGTCCTGTGAATGCCTACAAATAAAAAATAAACTTATAAAAAAAATTCAAAGAAAGGAAAAAAAGTCAAGAAAAAAAAGACGAAAACTATGATTCTGTTTAAAATGGGGATATATACTGAAAAATATTTCAGAGAAAGTGGGTATTTTATTTTTACTTTTAACATCAGTCAACTTTGACATAAAAGATGTCAAACCACTCACAGCGGCGGCACTGCTCTGGTAGGCTCCCCTCCTAAAAGTCAACTTAACTTTTTTATTTCCATATTTTGCCATCAATTTCCACAATAAAAGCTACTAAAGGGAATGGAAATCCCCTTTTGAAAACTTTGAAGCCAAAAGATTTACTATTTTTAAGAAAATACAGATATCTGTTATCTTTAGCAGTTTATGAAAGTCTTAATATTCTTAGACATTATACATTATAAATTTTGACATTTGAAGCTCCACTTTCAAGTATAAAAAGTCTTTAAAGTAAAACTTAAGAAATATTGAAGGACTGTATCTCTGCAAACTAAATGTCACTGTCTTAGAGAAGATTTTTCTTTACCACCCTTTCCTGATTTACTTTTTTATTATGCTTTCGGGTTCATTTAGCCATTCTGGTTATTGAAAGGCCAGTTAAGTTTTCTCTGATAGTTTATTAGCCAGGGTCCGTTGACCTTTACAGTGTACCCAGGGTGTAAATTGCCGCCATGAAGAATGAAGACACATATACACCAAATGAGCACCTGCAAAGAAAGTCCTGGAAATGGAAGCCCAAGTCTTAGACGTACTGTTTAAATTTTTAAAGAGTAAAATGTCCATCCATTATACAAGAATAATTTAAAATTAAAGCACCATATTGGAACACGGTATTATATTTTAATGTCTTCCACTAACAAATTGTTCAACTTTAGGCAAATCATTTCTCCTTCTGGATTTATTTTTCCTTTCTGAGAAGGAGGCACTTAGACCAGACCTTCTCTGAAACTCCTTACCATCCTCCAGTTTGAGAATTCAATTACATACAAGCCCGAACGAGGCATCGGGAGATCTCAGCATGCAGCTTTTAAACTCAGGTGCCTTTATGGACAGCCTCCTAAAATCTTCAAGTATAATTCAATCACTTCAAAAAACAAAAGTATCAGGGGTGGCACCAGTGGCTCAAAAGAATAGGGCGCCGACCCCATTTGTTGGAGGTGATGGGTTCAAACCCGACCCCTGCCAAAAACTGCAAAAAAAAAAATTTGCATTCTCCCCCATCCAGTCATTGTGAAGAAGTTGATTTATTTCATTGCTGCCAACATTTGTTCCCAGTTACATCTTCACTCCTCTGCCTAACATAACTCGATCCACCTGGCATTAGAGCCGGATTAGTCACAGCCCCTCAGCTCTGTGGGGTCAGGCTGACTAGTTGCAGGGGCTGTGTCACTGCTAAGTGGCTGAGTCAGCTGGGTAGTTTTCAGCACCAAGAAATCACAGCCTGCATCCTTCAGTGCTGAAAAATCTGATCTGTTCCAGGATAGCTCTGTGTAGACCAAGCTAGCTACCCAAGCTGGCCAAACGTTTTCCTTAGTGTATTTTTCAAAGGGTTCCAGATTATATCATAAACTTGTTGATGTGGGTCATTGTCTAATATTCCAAATGCTTTTCTAATCAAAAGGAACAATTTTGTTCTCAACCATTTTCACTTTTTAAACAAAGACTAGAAGATATGTAACATGTCGTGATAAAGAGAAGGGTGGAGAGGAAGAAGTTTGGATCTTTGTGCTGGTAATGACCCTTTTAAGAAAAGTCTCAGAATTTAATCAATGGGTGAAAACTGTTTTTTTCAAGCTCTCACCTTACAGTCGTCCCAGTTTTCTTGGAGCCACATTTCCCATTTGTTTTTTTCAAGACCTGGCTTTCTTGGGGGCAGGGCACATTCTGCCTGGGTAGGAAGTAAATCTCCTCCAGAGGGTCCTCGGCAGAAGTCACAAGGTGAGATCTTGGAAATAGAGTTGGGGGATGGGACTGAAAGCTTCTCCTGACACTTGGCCAGTTATCTGCAACTTCCACTTGATACTGGAATTGAGAAAAATATGATGTGACCACACACTGTGAACACTGACAAAATGTGACTGAAGGCACTCCTGTCTACCAAACGCAGTGAGGGGAGGATGGGCAGAGAAGGACCCCAGGGGCAGCACACTGCCCACTTTCTGATTGCCGAAAACCATTATCTTATATCTGCTAGAAAACTTCCTTCCCATATCTCCTAGACAAAACAGAACTAAATTTCCTGATTTGAAAATACTACATCGAATTCGCAGTCACAGAAATAATAAATTAATCAATGATCATTAAACATCTAACCAAATTACCTAGCCAGTCCTGCTCTTCACGTCTCCTCCGGCTGCAGGGAGCCCGCGGCTTTCTGGTGGGCTTAGTGCCCAGGGCCTCGTGACGAGGCGAGTAACACAAGGAGGAGGAAATAGCAAACGAATCCATCATATTATTTCTCTTTCATCTGTTTTGCTTTTTCAGTAAGTTTACAGGAAAGTGAATACAGTTAGGAACAACCTAAGGCTGTAGATTATTTAAGTTTAAATTATATATATTTATGCTATTTGCCATATGGGCGTCTACGGATGATTGAGAGTTAACTTTAGCTTAAAATTTCACTTATACGTATCTTCTTAAATTTAATTTAACCTATCACTAGGAAAATGTGATATTTAAAAGTAAAGTATCTGTGCTTTTCTAGACTACCTCAAATTGAGGACATATATTTTGAGGTTCATAATTTGATGATTTCTAGAGCAATTAACAGGAGAGGGACGTTGGCTGTAATAATGGCAGGAGAAAGAACCAACACTTAGAATTAACTTTTAACCCAACACAAACTATTTCTAGCCTAGACAAGTGAGAAGCACCAGCACGGTGCTTTAATCTTTATACAATGCTCCCTGCGGGCAGTGAGAAGTCACCCCTCGTTTCCTCCCTGTTCTGTCTCTGAATTTGATCAGTCAGCACATCCCACCATTGTCATTCATTTCATTTTCACCAGTGTCCAGGTCCTGTCGTCCCGCTGACCTGTGACTGTTCTTCCATCCCAGTGTCCAGGTCCTCACATCCCCCCGACCTGTGACTGTCCTTCCATCCCAGTGTCCAGGTCCTCTGTCCCCCCCAGGTCCTCACGCCACCCGTCCTCCCCAGTCACAGCCATTGGACTCACTGCTGGCAACAATTCAGAAGTGTCCTCTGGCCTTCCACACATTCATGGCCATGTTCAAACTAATTTCCCACTATTTTCCAACCTTATCATCCTCCAAATAAGGTTGTACGAAATGTCCAGAGATGTCCAGAGATAGGAAAAGAATGTCCCATTTCCCATCTAGAGCTGGACATGGGTAGATAACGATGTGACTCCAGATGACTAATTTTAATTTCTCCAGCTTCAGTTTTCCATAGCTATAAAAGCATGGAGAAGGTCTGAATCAAGGGACCTGAATTTACTGATAAAACATGTGTGTCTGGCATTCATGGTACTTTATAAAAACACTTATTTCTAACACTTTTATACCAACACATGGTTTCTCATTGCCACACTCTCTATAGTGCTATCGAGGAAAACTTGACTCTGTTACGAGGCCAGGCCCTGAGACCGTCCTCCCGACTCTCCCGTGCTGGGTTTCTGGGAGGCACACCCGGTACCCACTCATGTACGCTCCCCGCTCCGTTTTTCTGGAATGTATAACTCTCTCATTTCAAAGAACAGAGGAAAAGGGCAGGAGACATCAAAAACAAACTTTGCTTTTGTGACAACCTTGCTTTTGCGTACTGTGATGGAAATAATGTGTTCATCTGTGAAGGGTTTTTGGAAGGCAGTAAGCGACAGAATCCAACACTTCTTTATTTCAGTGCAAGCATTGGTTCTTTCCCAGCCACAGGTGAAGATCCTTCGACCTTGAATGTGGTGGTGTCCTGATAGACGTACAGATAGAATTCCCTCTGTTGTTCTCCCTCATTAGGAAATTAGCTTCTTCATCAACAAGGGTGATTGGAGTTAAAAATCATGGAAGTGAAAACTGCAGTGGTCACCTAATGACCAGGGAGACACTCAGCCTATGTTGCGTTCCCGCCCTCCCTCCCGGTCTGGTAGGTTTCCCTGCTCTAGAGACCCCAGAGGTATTAAACTCTACCCCGTCTAGCTTGTTTGAGTGCCATTGATCCTCTGCTCTATTAATTATTTCTTTTTAAAGTAGTTCCCAAAGATTTCTTTGAAGTTGGAGGCCAAAGGTTACTTCCACTGTGAGGAGTTGTATTAAATCAGCTTTTCCAGGTTTTTTTTTCACTCCGATGTGGTTGGTAATTGAAGATGGAGCTCAGCAGTGACTGCAGCTGGACCAGCCTGCAGCCCAGTGGTGGGGGCGCACACCTGTCTCCCCTGAGCCCGCCTCTGTGCTCTCACCGGATTCGTAGTTCCTGACAGCAGTCACTGAGTTAAATTGCTGGGGTATTTTCACATGGGAAGAATCTATTCTTTAAAAGAACAGATTTACGGTTTACTGTTTTGTTCCATTTAATTGGGAGAAGTTACGTCGCTCTTGATCTGGAGTCAAAGCCTTGGGAAATTGCTGTCTATCAGACATCAGATAGCCTTCCCTTTCTTGCAGACTCTCCCCACATGTACCATTAAGGCCACTGAGAGCCGCTGCAGAAGGTTCCGTGGGTGTCTGCGGATCTAATCGAGAAGGAGGGTAACTCTTATCAGATCTCTTGAAACGCACTGCTCTCCATCTCACAAAACACACTCGGACAGAGTGAAGAGTGATAAAGGAAAGACATCTATTTTCTCCATGATTTGAGGTGATGGGATTTTTCTGGTGTTTTCCATCTCCTGGATCAAGCTCAGTTCCTTTTATGACCAGACACTCACAGGAGATTGGGTGCTGCTAATGGTCCATGAAGGAAAACTCTCCTTTGTCTCTGCGTGTTAGTGAGGTCCTCTGCGTGAGGGGCCCCCGCGGTCGTTCCCCGGGATTGTTGTGGGGAGTGAGGACATCAGCACACAGCTCGGCCACCTCAGTCGGTGGGAGGGAGCCTCCGGGGCCTCATCACCCAAGCTCATGACACGCTGACATCTGATCGTCTGGTTGGTCCGTCCCGAGGTGTCCCTGCCTCTCTACCCTCCCCTTCTGCTCAGAATGCAATCCCTCAGGACGGCTGGTCGCCAGCCCCCGGCCGTCCGCACACCCCCCACCATCCTCACTTGACCAGTCTCCTCACTTCCTGTTCTAATTTCTTTCTCTACTCCCTCTCCTAAACCTCAGACACCAGCACATCTCACAGTGTGGCCCACAGATCAGCTGCAGCACAATACCCTGTGATCATTTTTAACAAATGCAGATTCCAGGGCCCTACTCCATACTAAGTACATCACAGTCTTTGGAAGTGGGGCCCAGGAACCTGCATTTTTATGGACCTGAAGGTGATTTCTCTGCACATAAAGTTCAGGAGCCAAACTGACTCCTGCCCACTCCAGCCGTGACACGGCTCTCTCGTCCTTTTGTTAGAGGACTCCTTACATGTCTGACACACGCAGCTTCCACCTCCACTGGTCCCCTTCCTTCCTAATTCCCCACAATTTCCTGCTCTTTGAAAAAATATTATCTCAGAGAACAACTGTAATTTATCCCTGATAGTACCATCTACTAACTATAATTTATCCCTGATAGTACCATCTACTAATGACTACTATCCTCAGAGAAGAACTATAATTTATCCCTGATAGTACCATCTACTAACTGTAATTTATCCCTGATAGTACCATCTACTCACTACTACTCTCCTCAGGGAACAACTGTAATTTATCCCTGATAGTACCATCTACTCACTACCACTATCCTCAGGGAACAACAGTAATTTATCCCTGATAGTACCATCTACTCACTACCACTGTCCTCGGAGAACAACTGTAATTTATCCCTGATAGTACCATCTACTCACTACCACTGTCCTCGGAGAACAACTGTAATTTATCCCTGATAGTACCATCTACTCACTACCACTATCCTCGGAGAACAACTGTAATTTATCCCTGATAGTACCATCTACTCACTACTACTATCCCCGGAGAACAACTGTAATTTATCCCTGATAGTACCATCTACTCACTACTACTCTCCTCAGGGAACAACTGTAATTTATCCCTGATAGTACCATCTACTCACTACCACTATCCTCAGGGAACAACTGTAATTTATCCCTGATAGTACCATCTACTCACTACCACTGTCCTCGGAGAACAACTGTAATTTATCCCTGATAGTACCATCTACTCACTACCACTGTCCTCGGAGAACAACTGTAATT
>CAUYON010165778.1:0-15705 GCA_963573935.1 Arctocebus calabarensis
TTTTCATATTTCTGAGAATAAAGTTTTTTGTAGTATTCATGAAGGATCCTTTGAATTTCTGAGGTGTCTGTTGTTATTTCGCATTTATAATTTCTGATTGATGATGTTAGGGACTTTAATTTTCTATTTTTGGTTAGGTTGTCCAAAGTTTTATCAATTGAAAGTTGAATCAATTGAATTTTTCAAAAAACCAACTTTTTGATTCATTGATCATTTGAATAATTCTTTTGTTTTTAATTTCATTTAATTCTACTCTAATTTTAGTTATTTCTTTTCTTCTGCTGGGTTTGGAGTTGGAATGTTCTTCCTTTTCCAGTTGCTTAAGATGTCCCATTAAGTTTTGGACTTCCTCTCTTTCTGTTCTCTTGAGGAAGGCTTGCAACACTATAAACTTCCCTCTTAGGACTGCCTTTGTAGTATCCCACAGGTTCTGATAATTCATGCCTTCATTATTGTTTTGTTCCAAAAATTTGGCAATTTCCTTCTTAATCTCATCTATGACTCAGCTATCATTCAGTATAAGATTATTTAGTTTCCATGTCTTGGTATGAGTATGCAAATACCTGTTATTGGTGAGTTCAACTTTTAATGCGTGATGATCCGAGAAAATATAAGGAATAATTTCTATACTTTTAAATTTGCTGAGGTTAGACTTGTACCTAAGATGTGATCAATTTTGGAGAATGTTCTCTGGGCTAATGAGAAGAATGTGTATTCAGTTTTGTTAGGATGAAATGTTCTGTAGATGTCTGTTAAATTCAATTGTATGGTGAAATTTAAGTCCAAAATGTCTTTGCTTAGTTTCTTATTGGAGGGTCTATCCTACACTGCCAAAGGGGTATTATGGTGCTGGAAGATACTAAATTGCTCATGTCTGTTAGGGTCTCCCTTATAAATTGAGGAGCATTCTGGTTGGGCGCATAAATGTTAATAATTGACATCTAATCATGTTGAGTGTGTCCGTTAACAAATATGAAGTGACCATCCTTGTCTTTCCTTACTTTTGTTGGTTTAAAGCCTAGTGTATCTGCAAATAAAATTGCCATCCCTGCTTTTTTCTGATTTCCGTTTGCCTGGATTACAGATGCCCATCCCTTCATTCTGAGTCTATATTTATTCTTTAAGGTAAGATAAGATTCTTATATGCAGTAGTTTTTGTATCCAGTCAGACAACCTGTGCCTCTTAAGAGGACAGTTTAAGCCATTCACATTAATTGACAGTACTCATCAGTCTGATAGTATTTTGGGTGCCAGGTTTTTCGAAAGTCCAGTGGACATTTTGAGTCTTTTCACCACTGTGGAAACTGGGTTTTGGTCAAGAATTTCAGAGTCAGTTTACTTTGGTGGTAGAGCATTGTGCTAGTCATTATGGAGGATGAGTCTGAAGATATCCTGTATCCTGAAGAGCTTGTTTAGTTATGGCAGTTTCTTCAACATGTGTATGTCATTAAAGTATTTAACTTCTCTGTCATAAATGAAGCTCAATGTAGCTGGATACAGGATCCTGGGCTGAATGTTGTTTTGTTTTAGGAGATTGAAGGTCGATGACCATCCTCTTCTGGTGTGAAAAGTTTCAGCAGAGAGACTGGCAATCATTCTAATATTCTTCCCCTTGTAGGTTATGCTTTTTTATGTCTGGCTGCTTGCAGAATTTTCTCCTTCATGTTAACTTTGGTGAAGTTAATTACAATGTGCCTAGAAGATGCTTTATTTGGGTTGAGTTGTGCTGGGGTTCTGAAACTGTCTGCTATCTGAATTTCAGTATCTCTTGTCATGCTTGGGAAGTTCTCCTCGATTATCTCTTGGAGTAGATCATATGTGTCTTTTGGACCATCCTCTTCTGCTTTAGGCATTCATATGAGGTGAATGTTTGCTCTTTTGGAGTGGTCCCACAATTATTTCAGGGAATGATCTCTTTTTTGCTCTCCATTTTTCTTCCTCTTTGAGTGTTTGGGAGCATTCAAAAGCTTTGTCTTCAATGTCAGAGATTCTTTCTTCTGCCTGCTCCATTCTGTTACTGAGCGATTCTACTTCATTTTTCAGATCTTTGAGGGCTGCAAGTTCTTGCATAAATGTGTCAAAATTTTTGGTGATTTTGTCTTTGAATTCATTGAATTCTTGAGACAACTTTTGAATTGCTCCTTGAATTTCTAATTCCATCTTTACCTCCATTCTGTTAATCATATTGCAATCCAAATTCTGAATTCGATTTTTGACATCTCAGCCATTTGTTTATGAATGAGATCTTCTGTTGTGTTTCCTTTGTCATTCCTTGAGGGAACTGATCTACTCTGATTATTCATGCTGCCAGAGTTTTTCCACTGAATGATGATGATTATTTTTCACTTTTTGGCTAAAGAAGCTGGCAAGGTGAAATTGAATTGAGGGCTCCTGGAGTTGTAATTAACCAGCCCTTTACCAAAGAACTGGAACTGGTGATTGTGACTTTTCCCTTACAGCTTTACAAAGGTCCCATTCAGAACTACTTTTTGAAACTCTGGGCACCCGCTTTGTGTGGTGGGGCTAGATGGCACTGACTGGTATTCAGCTAGTCTCTGTCCAATCCTAGTGAATCAATGCCTTTGGGCTGAAATCTCAGCTGTGGAGATATATAAGCAACTGAGACAACCCGTCCCCCCACAGGTGACAACTGGAAGGGGAAAATCCCACAGTTCTACAACACCACAACCAGGGTACAACATTGAGTCCCTGGGTGATCGGCCCAGGTCAAGAGTTCCAAACTAATTGTCCCAGTTGACACAAACGACGATCAGGTGGGAAAGTTCAAAAGGTCTTCAGCATCTAGGCATCAGGGGCCCACTGGCTGCTCAATTTGACCCCAGTGGGAAAGACTGTGGAGCTGCCACCACTCTCGGGGGTGGTGCCACTGGTCTGGGGTACTGCTGTATGTAGGTTGCAGGAGTTGCCGGGGAGCTAGAGGGCATTGCCATGACTGCAAGGGTCATAGGAGCCCTGCAGGGAACCAGAGAGCTGAGCTACCAACTCCCCCCCACCCCTGTTGGCAGCAGGAGGGGGAGGGAAGCTGGAAGGTGGAGTTGCAGGCCGGGGGGGGGGGGGGCGGGCCCTTAGGGGTCACAGGAGCTGGGCAGGAGCCCACCTCACCTCAAGTTGCTCTCCAGGGCGGGGGTGGGGTGGGAGGGGAGGGATTCCAGTCCTCTTTGGGATGGGTTTTGTACCTGAAATTTGTTTCCTTGGAATCCCAGCTTGTTGTAGCAGGGGTGATGCAAACCTCTCTTAGCTCAGCTCCTGATCTTCCACTTTATTGGGTTATTTCTGGCCATTATTTATCCCTCTGGACGGGAGCCTCTGCCAAAAGCTGGCTTCATTCGACCATCTTGCCTCCTCCCCCCTGTATTTAATCTTTTAAGGAACTGCCAGACTATTTTCCAAAGTAGCCGTACTTTTTTTTTTTTAAGACAGAGTCTCAGTATGTCGCCCTTGCTGTTGTGTCACAGCTCACAGCAACCTTTGACTCTTGGGTTTAAGTGATTCTCTTGCCTCAGCCTCCCAAGTAGCTGGGACTATAGGCGTCTACCACAACACCTGGCTATTTTTTTTTTTTTGGTAGTTGTCATTGTTGTTTTGCAGGCCTGGGCCATGTAGAACCCTCTAGCCTTGGTGTATGTGGCCAGTGCCCTAATTGCTGAACCATTACAAGCCGTATCTGTAGTGTTTTACCATCCCCCCAGCAATATATGAGGGTTCCAATTTCTCCATATCCTTCCTAATACTTGTGGGATGTGTCTTTCTGATTATGGTCACTCTAGTGGGTATGAAATTGTATATCAATGTGGCATTGATTTGCATCTTTTCATGTTCTAATTGGCCATTGTATGTCTTTGTGGGAGAAGTTTCTATTCAGATCTTTTGCCCACCCATTTTTAAATGGGGTTATTTGTCTTTTATTTTATTTTTTTATTTTTTTGAGACAGAGCCTCAAGCTGTCACCCTAGATAGAGTGCCGTGGCATTACAGCTCACAGCAACCTCCAATTCCTGGGCTCAAGTGAATCTCTTGCCTCCTCCTCCCAAATAGCTGGGACTATAGGCGCCCACCACAACGCCTGGCCATTTTTTTTTTTTTTTTGGTTGCAGCTGTCATTGTTGTTTGGCGGGCCTGGGCTGGATTCGAACCCGCCAGCTCAGGTGTACGTGGCTGGTGCCTTAGCCCGTTGAGCCACAGGTGCTGAGCTGGGTTATTTGCTTTTTATTAATGAGTTATAAGCATTTTAAATATATTCTAGATATAAGTTCCTTATCAGAGCTATTATCTGTAAATATTTTCTCCCTTTCCTTCTCTCTCTCTTTTTTTTGAGATAGAGCCTTAAGCTATCATCCTGGATAGAGTGTGACATGACAGCTCACAGCAACCTCCAATTCCTGGGCTCAAGTGAGTCTCCTGCCTCCGCTTCCCAAGTAGCTGGGACTACAGGCACTCGCCACAACGCCTGGCTGTGTTTTGGTTGCAGCCATCATTGTTGTTTGGCGGGCCCGGGCTGGATTTGAACCTGCTAGCTCAGGTGTACATAGCTGGCACCTTAGCCCGTTGAGCCACAGGCGCTAAGCTTCTTTTTCTTTTTTTATTTTGAGACAGAGTCTCACTTGTTGCCCTCAGTAGAGTGTCCTGGTGTCACAGCTCACACAAACCTGAAACTCTTAGGCTCAAGTAATTTTCTTGCCTCAGCCTCCCAAGTAGCTGGGACTATAGGTGGCTGCCACAATGCCTGGCCTTTTTTTTTTTTTAGAGATAAGGTCTTGCTCTAGCTCAGGCTGGTCTCCAGCTCATGAGCTCAAGCAATCCACCTGCCTCGGCCTCCCAGAGTGTTAGGATTGTAGGTGTAAGCCACTGTGCCTGGCCCATACATTTCTACTCTTTGATCCCGTTTTTTCTCATTATCAAGAATTCACTCACCTCTCAAGCTCTTCAAGTTCCTTTGAAGAAATGTGAGCAAATCGGTCTGGGATCTGTCTTGCAATATTGCTGGAGAATGTACCACACATATCTGTGGCAGGGAAGGAAAAAGGACTGTATATTGGGAGCTGTAGAAATAATGGGAAAAATGATAAACTTGTCACCACAAATCTTTTTAGAACAAAGCAATGTATAAACAAATTTGTAAAATTTATGTGGTTTGTAAACATAATTTACTGAATATTTTCTAGCTAGTGAACACTGTGTTAAACAATTTACATATATTTTCTCATTTAAACTTTACAAATATCTGAGGAAGGTATTATTATTAGCTTCATTTCATAGACTATGCTATCAGATTCCTTTTTAGTTGCTTTATCTATATTTATGCTCTTGTTCCTCTAGCTAGTGTGAACTCCTGGCTAGCCATCATTTTGTATTACTTTATATATGAGGATAATCTGGCTGTGTAATTTCTTGTCTCATGACTACCAGGGTTGATCTGAAGAAAAGATTTTCCTATACAGAGACTGATGACTAGTCATTTTCTCATGCATTCTTTCATTCAATATTGATTTTTTTTTTTTTTTTTTTTTTGAGACAGAGCCTCAAGCTGTCACCCTGGGTATTGTGCCATGGAATCACAGCTCACAGCAACCTCCAACTCCTGGGCTCAAGCAATTCTCCTGCCTCAGTCACCCGAGTAGCTGGGATTATAGGCGCTGCCACAACGCCCGGCTATTATTTGGTTGCAGCCATCATTGTTTGGCGGGCCGGGGTTGGATTCGAACCCGCCAGCTCCGGTGTATGTGGCTGGCTTTTAGCCACTTCAGCCACAGGCGCCGAGCCTCAATATTGATTGATAAACACTCTGTGTCTATCCCCGGGCCAGGTATAAGTGATAGATGAATAAAACCCAGTCTTTGCCTTGGTAAAGCTCCCCTATCTTGGATAGTTTGGAAAACTCTTTCTTTTATAGTTGAATTCCTTAAAAAAGTTGTCTATACTTAGCATCATCAGTTATCCACTTTGCATTGTCTTTCATTTAAAAAAATGAAATACCAATGATTTCATTGTTATGGAATTAAAAAGTCAACTGATATGGTTTTAGATTCCACATTGCAACTAGCCTTGTTTTATTTGAAAATTGAGATAAAATTTGTGTATTATAAAGTTCTCTCTTTTAAAGTGTTCAATTCACTGGTTTTCAATATATTCAGAGTTGTACAACCTTCACTATTATTTAATTCCAGAATATTTGTATCACACTCAAAAGGTCACAAGGTTGTTATCAGACACAAACACTACATACGTATTTTATAAGCAGGAGCGTACCAAACATGTGTAAAAGATCTTCCTGCAGATTTTGCTATGTACAACAGTTACTAGTTAGGATACATACCAGTGATCCTGGAGTCTCCACCCCACGCCTTGTTTGCCTTTCTTCTTTGAAGTGCATCAAACTCTCCAAAGGGGAGATAGCAACTTTTATCTGCCCTTGGCATTCTCCACTGAAGTCCGTGATGTTGTACCAGCCACAGACAAACTGGAAGCCAGAGAGAAGTGGGGAGAGGTCCACCGAAGCAAAGCCAATCACCCTCTCCTCATCTGTGGGGGAAAGAGAGGAGCTGGGCATGGTGGCTCAGTTTCACCACTGAGATTAGAGGCTGCTCACAGAGATGCTGATTAGAGGGACTGGGGGAGTTCAGTGATTCCAAAGCCATCATAGAAAACAGGTTGAAAAAGAATGGCAACCGACTTTCACTGTTGGGTATTTCTCTTTCTGTAACAGGGAAAAGCTGGCAGAGTTGAGCTTCGTTCTCTTGATATAGGCAATTAGAAAACATCCCTAAACTTAAGAAACACTTGTTTTCCCTATGCTATCATGTCTCAGAGATTTTCCTAAGGGCAGTGAGTAGTGAAATTATAAAGTTTGAGGGATTTACATTTTCCTATTTATATTTGTCTTTATTTCCCAAATTTTCTATCACATACACACATGTACATACACATAATACTTAATAGAGAATAAAGTAACAGAGCAAGGTGTATAATGAGTGTAGGCTCAGGCTCTTCTCGCTATGGTAAGGGGGCTGGCCTTAATGACTGAGAAGATCCTCCTTTTTATTGGATAAGCTACCATGCAATGATCTTCACATTCTCATATTCTTGTTCCTTATTCCTCATTTCTGACATGAAAATAGCTGAGGACAATCAGGGCTCTGTCACTGCATTAAGTTCCTATTTTATATAGGCTCCATGCTGTACACTGAATTTCAAAGGCTGAATCTACCAAACATTGACACAACTATAGCTAAGTAAATCAAGGAATGCAAATTTTCTAGAACAGCAGAGTCTCCCCCAGAGCTCCCTGTGTACATTCCTCGTGATACTAAACTCATCACACACTATATAACATTTGTTTAGATGGCTGGCTCTTCTTTAGACCGGAACCTACCTAAAAGATAAGAGCAGGTATTACTCTCTGTCCCTTCCACTCTTTATACCTGGCATAACATCTTTCCACATCATGAGAAACCTGATAAACATCACTTAGAGCATAAGTGAATACAGTGGGACAGAAGCAGTGTGCCTCTATGGAAGCCATGCAACAGCAAATTCAAGCATGGCTTGTACAGGAAAACACATTCCTGTCACTCCCTGGATTCCAGTGACATACATACAGTGAGAGGTATTGAACCAGATTTAAGACTTCCCACCAACCTGTAGTCTATGAACATTTAAAGCTGTATCCCAGCTCAGCGCCTATGGCTCAAGGGGCTAAGGCGCCAGCCACGTACACCTGAGCTGGCGGGTTCAAATCCACCCCAGGCCCGCCAAACAACAATAATGGCTGCAACCAAAAAATGGCTGGGTGTTGTGGCGGGCGCCTGTAGTCCCAGCTACTTGGGAGGCGGAGGCAAGAGACTCGCTTGAGCCCAGGAATTGGAGGTTGCTGTGAGCTGTGATGTCACCGCACTCTATCCAGGGTAACAGCTTGAGGCTCTGTCTCAAAAAAAAAATAAATAAATAAAGCTGTAGTCTCCAGAGTAGGGGGACAAGTGTTTCCTACCTGTACAAATCACTGCTCTCAAGATTTGTTATAGCTTTGGTAAGAAAACTAAACTTGTTTTATTTGATTATTAGGCACATAACTTGTTCTTCATACCTTGTAATGCTGTGCAACCACATTTTGAGGGTTCTGCTAAATATAAAAGCACTAAGTCCTAAACATACTTGAGGACAATTTTGGCTAAGTATATCATGGAGAAAAAGAATAGCTTTGAAGAGCTAAATTTAACATCCGATTTAGTAGGACAACCTCCATTCTCCCTTTGCAGTGTATGTCCTAGTGATCTTGAACTTCCCTCATAATCTTTATTTCTCCAGGCCTTTATATTTGCCGTTCCCCCCCTTCCCCCGCCCCCCCCCCCCCCCCCCCCCCGCATCATAGCATGTCCTACTCCTTTATTTCTCAGCTTAGGTGTGCTCTGGGAAACCTTCTCTGACATCCTAAGCCTGGGTTACAGGCCCCCTACCAGAAGACCCTATATTTGCCTAATCATATCATACTATAATTTTTTATATCCTCCACTGACTATAAGCTCTGTGAGGACAGGAACCATGTCTGTCTTATTTTACCTTTGTATCCCTAGCACTTAGCATAGTGCCTGGCACAGAGTAGAAACACAAATATCTTTTGAACAAAGCTATAATAGGTTTGCTGAGTTCATGTGGAAAGGATGGAGCTAAGGGGAGAGAGAGCTACATAGCCTGAGAGATAGAACTAGATGAGTAATGGTCAGTTTGGTCTAGCACATTTTTCTCACCTTAATTTATGACAGGATGTTACAGGATCTTTTGTGGGTACTGGAATGTAGGGGATGTATTTCATTCTCTGTACCCAAATTCCTAGCATAGTACCTGACACACAGTAGGCATAATAAAGAAAAAATGTTCCATTAAACAATCATTATATAGTACTTTCCATATATACTACTTATAATCCTCAAAAAACCCTACAAAGCAGGTACTATTATCCTAATTCTACAAATAAGGAAAGAAAGGTGAGAGGAAAAAAGGTGAAATGATTTATTTCACTGTTAGTAAACAGCAGAGCCAAGATTTGAACCTAGGTCTTGATAAGGTGAAAGCTAAATTAAGTGTTAAACTGTGAACCCTGGTCTGCGCAACAATCTTTGTAGTACTTTAGACACAAGAAAAGCAAGAGAGGAGTGTGGAGCCTAGCTAAAAATAACAGGATTTCCTTTCACTGATTCAGAGGAAAGTGACTTATGGTCAGTGACTGCTACATTTGTGAGGTTGGGTAGTGGTAGGGGACCTAAGTGTATCTAGAATAGCAGCGTGAAACTAATGAAAAGAAGGGATTCACAGCAGCACTCACAAACAAGAGCAGAGGCAGAGAGAAAGTTAATTCTCTTTATATTCTGATTACTCTCAGGTCTTTATTAAGGTTTCAGGTTAGCCCTAAAATTCACCACTGGCAAACAAAAAACAATGACTCTGTAGGTAACTCAAAACAAATGAAGGTTTGGAAACCAGGACCTAGCAGGAATCTTAAAGGAGAAAGATTTATAAGAGAGATTTAGCAAGACAAAATATTTTCTTTTTTTTTTTTTTTTTGACAGAGTCTCACTATGTTGCCTCTCAGTACAGTGCCATATTGTCACTGCTCACAACCTCCTCAAACTCTTGGGCTTAAGTGTTTCTCTTGCCTCAGCTTCCCAAGTAGCTGGGACTACAGGCACCAGAACGCCTGGCTACTTTTTTGTTGTAGTTGTCATTGTTGTTTAGAGGGCCCGGGCTGGGTTTGAACCCACCACGCCCAGTATATGTGGCTGGCACCCTAACCACTGAGTATAGGTGCTGAGCCAAGAGACAAAATTTTCTTTTTCTTTTCTTTTTTTTTTTTTTTTTTTGAGACAGAGCCTCAAGCTGTTGCCCTGGGTAGAGTGTCGTGGCATTACAGCTCACAGCAACCTCCAGTTCCTGGGCTCAAGCGAGTCTCCTGCCTCTGCCTCCCAGGTAGCTGGGACTACAGGTGCCCGCCACAATGCCTGGCTATTTTTGTTTGGGTTGTAGCCATCATTGTTGGTTGGCAGGCCCAGGCTGGATGCGAACGAGACAAAATTTTCTAAGCTGTAAAATGGCTGGACGTTCTCACCACCCCATTTTTCTTTTTTTTTTTTTGAGACAGAGCCTCAAGCTGTCACCCTGGATAGAGTGCTGTGGCATCACAGCTCACAGCAACCTCCAATTCCTGGGCTCAAGCGAGTCTCCTGCCTCCGCCTCCCAACTAGCTGGGACTACAGGCGCCTACCACAATGCCCGGCCATTTTTTGGTTGCAGCTATCATTGATGTTTGGCAGGCCTGGGCTAGATTCGAACCTGCCAGCTCAGGTGTACGTGGTTGGCGCCTAAGCCTGTTGAGCCACAGGCGCCGAGCCACCACCCCATTTTTCTAATCCATTCAATCTTGCTGGCATGGTGAAGTACAAACAATAAATGCTAATACGTTGCAAGAACTAGGTTCAAATCCTGGCTCTACCAATTGACAGCCTAGACTAAGCTTCCGTGGGCTTCAGCCTTTATATGTATAAAATGAAACTATATTTTTACCTTGGAGGATTAGAGATATTTGTAAAGCTCTTAGCACATTGCCACTCACTAATAAAAACAATAAAAACTGATGTGGTATTTACAAAGTGTCAAGCTCTCATTTAGTTCTCCAAAACCTCTATGAAGTAGGCATTATTATTATCCCCATTTTGTAGATATAAAAACTGAAGCACGGAGAAGTTAACTCATTCACCTGAGGTCACGGTGAGCAGCAGAATTGGCATTTGACTCCAAAGAGTCTGGCTTCAGAGTCAAGGCTCTCTTTTTTGACACAGTCTCACTCTGTCACTCAGAGTGCAATGGTGTCTTATTAGTTCACTGCAACTTTAAACTCCTGTGCTCAAGTAATCCTTCTACCTCAGCCTTCCAAGTAGCTGAGACTGCAGGCATGAACCACTATGCCTAGCTAAATTTTTCTATTTTTAGTAGAGATAGGGTCTCACTCTTCCTTAGGCTGGTCTCAAACTCCTGACCTTAAGTCCAGCCAGAGTCAAAGCTCTTAACACTGCTGTGTTTTGCCTCTTAATAAATGGTAGCTGAGTAAAACTGAATTCAAAGACAATGATATGTACACCTCTGTCTTAGGGAGGGGTCTTAAAACACGGAAGTTATTATAATAAGTGTCAGACTCTAGTCTTATGTACTGCCTGAAAATGCTATGCACCTGGTTAATAAGCCAGAGTCAACAGAAGTGATTTCTACTTCATACAAAGTAGGGAAAAACTACTTATATGTGACAAGCTATACATTGTGATGGCTGACAGATAAAATTGCAAAGACTCAAATGTTCTAGGATTTCTGCACTAAGCAGGCAGTCAAACAAAATGATATGACTTCTAAGTATTTAAAGTTCACAGGAGAACAACATAGCATGCTGTGGGATTACCCTCTACCATATATCTGCATTCCCAGCACCATCATCAAACAGCTTCACTTGGTTAAAAAGGATTAAAAAAGAATTGGCAAATTGTCAACATGATGTGAGCTCCTTTTTATAATCTGCTTGATGTTTATGGAACAGAGTTCATACCTCCTTTATGCCACACTTTGAAGACCAGGGTTTGCTGTGGGTCCAGAAGAAGTTCTTTTGATAGCCTATTAAGAAAAACCACTATAAATTAATCATGCAGGAATCTGTTCCAGTATAAAACTTAGATTTGAAGAATATCTTGTAGTTTGCCAAACACTTTCCTAATACCATTTCATCTTCAGAGCCATCTTCTAGGATATATTTTTATCTTCAAAGTTAAAATGAGAAGATGGAAGCTCAGAAAAGTGAAGTACCTTGTCAAAACTTGAGAACAGGCTCTTGTAATGTAATGCTTCCTGATGTTTCTCTAAGACAGAGGAGGGGCTTTCTTTAAAGCTCCTCAACAAGTATGAACAGTTAGTTTTATTGTAATGGGCAAGGATTCTTCTTATGCCTTAGAGTGGGGGAATGTGAGAAGGAAGAAAGAGGAAAAAAAAAAATTACTGACATTTAATCACCACAAAAGCCTATGATGTGGGCATTATTTTTATTTATTTATTTAAGATAGAGCCTCAAGCTATCACCCTGGGTAGAGTGCCGTAGCGTCACAGCTCACAGCAACTTCAAAGTCCTAGGCTTAAGTGATTCTCTTCGTTCAGCCTCCCTAGTAGCTGGGACTACAGGTGCCTGCCACAACATCTGGCTATTTTTTGGTTATAGCTGTCATTGTTTGGCAGGCCCAGGCTGGATTTGAACCCGCCAGCTCTGGTGTATGTGGCTGGCGCCTTAGCCGCTTGAGCTATAGGAGCCACCTGATGTGGGCATTATTATCCCTCTTTAGAGATGATGAAGCTGGGCTCAGAGAGTAAAGTGACTTGCTCAAGGTCCTTTAAAAGGATCAAGGCTGGTTTCCCTGACTCTAGTGCTACATCGGGCAGAGGCAAGGCAACAAAAAAATAACAACAGTGTGGCTCAGCACCAGTAGCACAGAGGTCACCGCGCCAGGCACATACTCTGAGGCCCAGGTCTGCTAAACAACGACAACTGCAACAAAAAATAGCCAGGTATTGTGGCAGACACCTGCCGTCCCAGTTATTTGGGAGGCTGAGGCAGGAGAATCGCCTAAGCCCATGAGTTTGAGGTTGCTGTGAGCTATGACACCACAGCACTCTACTGAGGGCGACATAGTGAGACTCTGTCTCAAAAAAACAAAAAAAACCAAACGTGTCCAACATTCATACCAGAAAAAGAAACTGAAGTGAAATTCATGGAGTAACTCTAACACATTGTATATGAAGTAAATCACAGTTTTAAATAATAAAGGGTTTTATTTTGCCCTTGATAGAGTGCTGTGGCATCACAGCTCCCAGCAACCTCCAACTCTTGGGCTTAAGGGATTCTCTTACCTCAGCCTCCCGAGTAGCTGGGACTACAGGCAACCACCACAACACCTGGCTACTTTTATTTATTGTTGCAGTAGTCATTGTTGTTCACCTGGTCTGGGCCAGGTTTGAACCTGCAAGCCTCAGTGTATGTGGCTGGGGTTGTAACTGCTGTGCTATGGGTGCTGAGCCTAACTAACAAAGGTCTTAAAAGGACCAAATCAGGTGCCACTATTTCAGGCAAGCAAGAGGGAGATTTAGGGAAAACCAAGAGACTTGACTTCATCCTCAAACAACTCCAAGGAACTGAAGAGAGTCTACTTCAAGACCAATGAGATGCATGGTATTAAAGTAAAAGAAATACTGTGTCAGAGATTCTAATTCTAGCTGGGAGACAGAAGATGCACCTTTGAATCGCATCTCTACTATTATCCCCTGAGTGACTGTGAGCATGTATTTAGCTTCTCTGAGCCCTGGCTCTTCTACTTGTTAAATGGCATACTATCTACCTACAAGTTGCTAGGCAGATCAAAGGCCACAATTTTGTGATACAGAAACTGTAACAGCACCATTATTCATCTTTCTTCTAATCCTGCCTATGTAACCTCCCTAGGCCCGTATCTCAACTATAAAGTGAAGGCATAAAATTACGAAGACTGCTAATGTCCCTTCATTTTGTTATTACCTTAAGTTATGAATGAACAAATGACCTTCATTTAGAAGTGTAACCCTCTGATTTCTTGCCTTTAGGGGCAGATTTGATAATTTATATAAAATACTCTGGGCACTATGGCCAGAATTAATATAATTTCCAGTAGCTCATCACAGTACTATTCGTGCTCAGTTTTCACTACAGTTCTAGCTCCTGACTCAGGCCAGCCTCTTAAAACACTGAACATGCAACTCAATTCAGTACATAAAAATGGTGAGACAACAGCAGATCAGACACCATGAGGTATAGCTAGTGTTGGTGGACAAGAATTAAATTTTATAAAAGGTTATACAGTGTGAGTTCTAATACTAATTGTTGGTATTATCATCATAACACTGCATTCATCACTTTTTTTTTTAGAGACAGTCTCACTTTATCACCCTCGGTAGAGTGCCGTGGAGTCACAGCTTGCAGCAACCTCCACCTCCTGGGCTTAGGCAATTCTCTTGCCTCAGCCTCCCGAGTAGCTGGGACCACTGGTGCCTGCCACACGCCTGGCTATTTTTTATTGCAGTTTGGCCAGGGCCAGGTTTGAACCCGCTCCCTCAGTATATGGGGCCGGCACCCTACTCACTGAGCCACAGGCGCTGCCCCTGAAGTGTCTTATTTATGAAGTTTTCTCTGAACGTCTAAGTTGGTTTAAATAATTTTTTTCTGAGCTCCACTGGCATCCTTTTTGCTTCTTTTTAAACACTCAATTGTAATTTTTTTTTTTTTTCTGGAGAAAGAGTCTCACTTGTCACTCTTGGTACGAGTGCTGTGGTGTCATATCTCACAGCAACCTCAAACTCTTGGGCTCAAGCGACATTCTTGCCTCAGCCTCCTGAGTAACTGGGACTACAGGCATCTGCCACAACACCAGGCTATTTTAGAGATGAGGTCTTGCTTTGGCTCAGGCTGGTGTCTAACCTGTGAGCTCAGGCAATCCACCTGCCTTGGCCTCCCAAGTGCTAGGATTACAGGGCGTGACCCACCATGCCCAGCTGTAATATATATATTTTTAAGAGACAGAATCTTGCTCTGCCACCTGGGTAGAGTTGCAGTGGTGTCATAACTCACTGCAACCTCAAAGTCTTGGACTTAAGCAAGTCCTGCATCAGCCTGCATCAGCTTCCTAGATAGCTGGGATTGCAGGTATAGGTCACTATGCCTGGCTAATTTTTTTGTTTTTATAGAGATGGGGTCTTGCACTTGCTCAGGCTGATCTGGTGCTTCTGAGCTCAAGCAATCCTTCTGCCTCAGCCTCCCAGCATGCTAGGATTACAGTCACAAGCCACCACATCCAGCCAACTGTAATTTTTACTGGTATTTCTTTCCAGATAGATCATGAACACCTCAGTAGCACAAAGTGCCTTAACCATATTAAACCATGTTTAATTCTAAGTACCTAAAATAGAGCTGGGCATGTAAGAGGTTCTTTCATAATTTTTGAGCTGTACTGACCAGAGTTAAAACACAACAACAAAACCTTACAACCAGTGCTAGCTATGAATTTATAAATATTAGGATTAGGTGCTAAGATAAAAGCATTCTCTAGATTTGCTCAAAAATCATGTTGGTTATAACCCTTTCTCTGACTTTATCTATTAGGAATAAAATGCAGATTCTGGAAGGCTGACGGGCATCAGAAAATACAAACCTTGATTGGTGTTGAAAATTCCAGACCGGAGAATCTGTGTTTTCAATCACCTGAGTGTATATATGAGATGGCTCATCGGCTGTTGCAAACGATACACAACAACTGGGGATTGATACTTTCCGTTCTGTCAAGGGGCTCCCTGAAACAGAATGCAGTAGAATGATTGTATTTTAGGTACTGAAGAAGCCTTCTATTATAAAGACATAAGCAGGATTATTGCTAGCCCTCTTCAACTTTTGGGTCTTTGCTTGAAATATTGCCTATTATCTGAAATATTTTTAGTGAAGTGATCTTTCTGCTACTTCATCTGTCTTTTCTTTTTTTTTTTTTTTTGTAGAGACAGAGTCTCACTTTATCGCCCTGGGTAGAGTGCCGTGGCGTCACACTGCTCACAGCAACCTCCAGCTCTTGGGCTTAAGCAATTCTCTTG
>CAUYON010165782.1:0-74961 GCA_963573935.1 Arctocebus calabarensis
GTATCAATGTCTTTATATAGTGATCAAGAAAATGCCATGAAGGCTATCTGTAACAGTACGATCAAAACATTTCTGAATGTATATGAATTGTGCCCTATGATTGCACCAATGTACAGAATTATGATTCAATAAAATTATAAACAACAACAAAAAAATGTATTGATAAGGCATACAATCTATAACTGCAGAACTTCATGTATCATTAAGATGATGAAAAGATATGTATGTATTAGAGAGAATGTCTATATTCCCTTAAACAGAGCTAAATTCCCTTTAGGGATATATCATTTAGGATAAGGTAGGTTTCTCTGTGGTAACAAAAAATATGCCCCATCCCACCCCCACAATCGTTATGCCAGGGGAGCAAGGTCTTTGTCCACAAAGACAAAGACGTTGCCCACATAGAAAATTGACACATTTCTCGTCCACTTACATTTTATTAGCTAATGTAGAAATGAGGTAGGCTAAATTTAAGAGCTGAGAGGGTGCAATTCTTCCCCTATAAGGGGAAGAGATCATGGAAACATAAGAAATGTCTACTCTTTTTATCTAACCTATTGAACTTTATTTCCAAGTATCTTTTGAGTCAGAAGAGAAGAAATTTAGCACAAAAAATTACCAGATTCTTAACCCTGTTCTCTGTTCTAAATAATTGTAACTCTTTTCAGTCTCTAGTATGAACTCTGCTTATCAACAATTAATATTTTTAAAATTTTTTTCTAAACTCCTCTTCAAAAGCTGGACATTAATCGATACAGTCAAATGAGAAGGTAGAAACACATAACATCAGGAAAGCAGATATTGGAGGCAGGTCTACATTCAGATTCCAGTTCTAAAATTGACTGTCTTTGCCTCATTATTTAATCTCTTTAAACTCAGCTTCCTCAGCTGAAATTTGATATGATCTATTATTAACATTTTTCAAAGGCTAGTTAATGTTTTTGAGTTCTTAACCCAGTGCCATGTTCATAATGAGGACTCAGTAAAGGGACTGACTTCAGAGATGGGCACTTACAAAGGAAAGTGAATTTTTCCCCCTCTTTTTTCCTGTAAATAATTATGGAAGAAGCCCAAGTGCCCACTGACCCACGAATGGATTAATTAATTGTGGTATATATACATGGAATATTATGCAGCTTTAAAGAAAGATGGAGACTTTACCTCTTTCATATTTATATGGATGGAGCTGGAACATATTCTTCTTAGCAAAGTATCTCAAGAATGGAAGAAAAAGTATCCAATGTACTCTATCCTACTGGGAAACCAATTTATAAACACCCACACTTCTATATGAAAGCTATAACCCAACTACAGCCCAAGAAGAAGGGGAAAGAGGAGGGGGAGGGGAGGGGGGAGAATGGATGGAGGGAGGGTAATTGGTGGACCACACCTACAGTGCATTTTACAAAGGTGCAAGTTAAATCTAGTAAGGGTAGAATATAAATGCCTTAAAACAATAACTAAGAAAATGTGGTGAAGGCTCTGTTAACCAGTTTGATGGAAATATTTCAAATTTTATATAAAATCAGCACATTGTACCTCATAATTGCTTTAATGTACACAACTATGATTTAATAAAAAAAAATTGTAATACTCAAGTCATGTTTGACGTTTTGTATCTGAGATAAAAGATACAGTATGCAACATAAATATAAGTATATACTGAGTATTACAATTTTAGTAGAGTTTTTTTTTTCCTTTCTTAAAATGCGTATACATTTTTTGGCACCCTCTGTATGCATAGGAAACTTATGGCATCATTTTGTGTATTTTGTTTGCTTATCTCGAGCTCCCTTCTTCCTGTCATCTGACTCTTCCATGACTCCTGATTAAAGGATAAATAATCATTAAAAAAGAAAAAGAATTCAGCACAGAGTAAATCCTCAAACCATGAGAGAGAGGGTGGGGAGAAGCAAGGGGGACGGACGGAGATACTGAGAAAAAGAGAAGCTGAGAGACAGAGAGTCTCTTTCTGGTTGGGAGCAGGATTTGAACAGAGCTCTGGAGGATGGATGCGCAGAGGTAAGGAGAGAAGAGAGGTCCGCTGGATGGGCCACTCCATGGAAAAGAAACGAAACTGCAGGCAGCACCGGAAGCCCCTCCCACCCCCAGCCCTCCCCACTCGCTGGGGAGCAGAGCGCACCTGCACTACTTCCTCCTGAAAAAAATGAGAACACCGGCTTTGGGGCCTTGGGAAGCTGCTGGAAAGTTCCTTTATTTTTAGGTTGCAAATCTAAGTGACTTCGGAAGGTGACTACGTTTCAGTTCCATTAGCTCATCAGCAGTTTCCTAATGAGGCTAATTAGCCCCAAACAGCTCCTGCCCCTGCAGGGCTCCACTGAGATCCTGGTGGTGTGGAAGGCCGTGAGCCGCTGACCTCTGCCAGTGGCTCAGAGGCCTGGCTCCCAGGCATCAACCTCAGCAAAGCTTAATGCTTCAAGGCAGTTCACAGTGAGCATGAGTTTGCAGGGTCAGTGGATCTCTGGTGCCACCAAGTGCTGAAGACCAGCTCAGCGCGGGAAGGGGGCTTCCCCTAGTGAAGATGAAGTCCAAGGGTGAGTGCCAATTACTTCGAGTGGCTACAACAGTAACTATAGTAACAGCCAACATTTGTTGCCAAGGACTTTGTTACATGCTTTCTCTACACCGTGTTATCTGACCTCTCAACGCACAGTGTTATTGTCCCTGGTTGATAGGTGAGGAGACCAAGCCCCCGTAGGAGGGTAAGAAATGAGCCTAAGGTCTCACAGAAGCGCCATTGAAATCCAGGCCCTTCTGAAGCCGAAGCTGGTGGATTTACTGTTGCACACCTGAGTAGGAATCAGGGCACTGACAAGTTGTGGTCTCAGCTCACACTCCTTAGGTGACCCAAACCAAACCCTGTGCCTTCCTGAGCCCTCCTTTCTTCAACTGCTAAAAGAAGGGTTGGTTTAGAAAGATTCTTTAAACTTTTTTCTCCCTCATTATCTCATTCTATGATGTACTGAGATAAATGGAAGCAAATAAAATATATTTAACTAAAAGAAAAAGAGTCAGATGCTAATTTTGGCAGCTGTCAGTTTTATAAGTCTCTCAAAGAAAAAGGATTGTTATTTTAAGGCTGAGACTTAAAAATTTAATTTAATTCACTTCCTTTCTTCTTTGAATGAGTTCTTAATTACTTCATGAGGCAGGGAAAAGACTACAATTCTGTTTTGAGAGTTGAATGAACTGAAGCTCAGAGAGGTTAAGTGACTCAATTAGGGTCACACAGCAATTCAACATCAGAGGGCAAATGAAAGTTGACTGTTGTATCATTTGTAAGACCATTATGGATTAAGTTACAGCAGAGGCCTTGTCACAAGTGTACTTGGTCAACATATATACCACATAAAGGCTCTTGGGTGAGGATACTAGAAGCAGTGAAAATAATGGTGGAAGTAGTCTTGAGCCGTATAGACTGTGCTGGGCCATACACTGTGCTGGGTATGGGACCAACTGAGTTAACATCTCAGCTTTGCCTCTTACTAATCTAACTATCCAACTATTTTGTCATTGTACAGGAATTTCCTTCCCACAGTCCCTTAACCTCTCTATGATTCAGTTTCCTCATCTTTAAACTAGGTGGGGGATAAATATTTTAGACAGATATTCTCTGTCTCAACCACTCAACCCTGCTATGAAAGCAGCCACAGGTAGTATGCAAACCAATGGGTGTGGTTGAGTTCAGTCAAACCTTGATTTCAAAAATGGGTGGGTAACTGTCGTTTGCTGACCTCTAGTCTAGGGGTGAGCAGTCCTGTTGGGAGTTCCGTCATAACCCCTTCATCTGTGCTGCATTTCCACACATTCCTCCCACCAGCCTGGGCGTAGATACGATTCTTTCCAACAAGAAGTTTGGAAGCCAGAACAGTTATAGGAGTTGGCAAGGTCAATCAGTGTATCAGGAAAGGCTAACGGCTGTAACAAACATCTCGAATATCTCAGTGGTTTAACACAAGAAAGGTTTATTCTCTGCTCATACTATCGCCCAATGTGGTTTGACAGGACCTTGGTGGGGATTGGGGGCTTTGACCTAGGTAGTCATTCAGAGATCAACTTTTTCCATCAAGAGCAGTGACGCAATTTTTTTGTGCTATGATCCCCCTTGACAATCTGGATAGCTTCTGGACTCTGAATAAAGTTTATAAATGAATAAAATAAAGTACATAGTGCCTGTATTACAGAGGAAACCAAATTTGAATTCATCATCAAAACAAATTTATAATACAAGAAAATTTGTGCTGCTTTATTGGTACACTGTGAAACAAGATCTCAGAGCTACGCTGGGTAACTATTCTAATTACAAAGTTAGCAATAAGAAAAATAGTATTTTGAGATAGTTATGTAACAACTGTAGGTGTTGTAAAAATATCTCTGATTTCTCTTAGAATTCAAGGTACCACTCGGTCGGTTGCTGCTTTGCATTCATAAGTGCAAAATGTGGCTTGCAAATTAGAGGTTAGTGACAATAAAGAGGTCATTTCTACCCTTCTCAAGGGCCAGCCTCCACAGACTTCCTAAGGATTCAAAGATCCTAAGACCTTAAACAGAACCCCAATTCATCCTCTAGGTCAGGCCTCAGAATTCCCCATGGGATCCATGTTGAGGGGCAAGGACAGGACTGCTGTGCGAACTTTGTGTACCAGGAAGGAGAGGAAAACCACATGACAGGAAGCCCCAAAAGTCTTTCTCATGCTGGTGGAGGCAAGATTTGAACCTTGACTTTCAGACAACCAATCGATGCTCTTTGCACTAAGCCACACTGTCTCACTGTGTCTTGAGACACAGCCCAAAGTGTCTCACTTCCCGTAGTCCAGGATGTCTCCACATCAGCACTTTTGACATTCCATCAGGGTAATCCTTTGCTGTGGGGGAGGAGGTTCTCTGTATCAGAGAATGTTCGGCAACATCCCCTATCACTGTTCACAACACACCAGCAGCACTCACCCAGTATGACAGCCAGAAAATGTCTCTGGTACTGCCCAAAGTCCCCAGACAAGAGTCGGGGATGAGACTGTCCCTGCTGAGAACAGCTGTTTTGGTCTCTTTTAATGATTGTTAGTGTTTGGTATGTAGAGTATTGTCTCTGGAATCATCAGAACAACACAGAAAGAGTAGTCAACAAGACCCCAGAAGTTATATTTATAAAATGGGAACCTTTTTTTAAAATTGAAAGACTAAGATGATTTGATACATCTTTCGCTAAACTTCCCTACTCATGGACCTTTGATGTTTAAGAGGGTTGGGCTGGCCACTCAGTGGTGTGAAATTCACTTGATGCAAGCAACTCAATGTTTCATTAGCAACAAGTGAAAGTCAGTGAGGACTGGAGTGGTTTTCTAACCCCATTGTGCCAAAGACACAGGAAACTGAACAATAAAGGTCATTAAATTTATTATGGACAGAGGGCTGTAAGATGTTTCTGCTGTCAGGCAACTGCATGTTGACTCAGAAGACCTGGGTCTTCCAGCCATAGGACTTTGATGAAATTGCTTAGTTAAAATGATACTAAAGATTACTTCCAAAGAACTGAGAGCCAGAGAAACCTAGTTTCACAAAATATTAAAAAGGGAGAGAGAAGCATTTCCCTTTCAGTTACATGTTTAGCAAACATAGTTTAAACAAAATTGAGGTTTCCTTGCTGCAGGACTTATCAGAACCTTTAAGGTACCATGCACTTTTTTCTAAGTAGGGGACATGGCATTTCCCATCATCCCTTTCTTCACAGAATATCTCCAAGGACTAATGTTCTCTCAAAACCCACTTTATATAAAATGCTGCTAGAGTCTCTCTAGGCCTCAGTTTCTTTGCACTTACATTGGGGCAGAAGTTATATCTGCCTTGCAGACCTTCTAGAGCTATTGAGAGAAAAAATTAGAAGATACTGGAGAAAGTGCTTTGTAAACTCTGAAGAGTTATAAAAGTTTAAGAGGTCATTATTAATGCATACTTATTAATAATTTACTAATAAAATTTTCCCTGACTTACTTAGATGTTGCATTGATGAATGTGATAATTGAAGTCACCGAGGTCCCGAGAGGTTAAGGTCTTGCCCAAGGTCGCGCAGCTAGACGTGGAGTCACAGCACCGATTCATTAAGATGACAAATACGGAAGCATGCTGAGCTCTGAGAAAGTGCTCCCTGCAAAGGCAGCTGCTCTGATTGTTGGGATGGTTCTGATTTTAACTGCAGTGGAAAGCAAAGCAAAAAGTCAAAAAGTGGCATAACCCACCCGAGAGTTCAGAAAGAATGTGGAAAGAAAGCCGGACTTGGGATCAGGGATAGGCTTGGACCCTTCTGCAAGCATCTTGACATTTTGACCCTTTGTTCTCCTGTCTACAAAATGGAGACTTTATGTAGTGCCTGCTTTCCAGACTTGTTGGCCACCTTAGTGTATTCTATGAGCTATCAGGGTGATAATGCGTGAGTGGAGGCCATAGGGAGGAGAAGGCTTTCTGTCCCATCATGTAATTAATTGCACATAGTGTTCTGGAGACTCTACTAAGGCTGCAACTCCATAATGGGCAGGTCCCCTTGTAGAGGGCAAGAGAAGCAGGTGGAATGATCCCAGACCTCCAGGGAAAACATGCAAATGACTGTGCAAAATAATTTGACCTGGCACCTTTCCAGAGTTCTGAGTAGAACCTGGTAATCTGGAGGAAGTGGAGCATGAAGTGACTGCCTCTCGTTTCACATGTAAGCCTAGGCGTAGCCCTGCGTGTGCCTCTGGTCCTCACTAGGGTAGCCACGGTGAGTGTCTGGTGGGGGCCAGGTCAGAGCCTCAGAGAAGCCAATGGATTTATGCCAAGATGGCGGCACTAACCTCTCCCTTTTAAGAATCCCACCACAAGCACACATTGACGAAGCTCCAAGTTCTGATATAATGGCACGATGAGGTCTCGGCCTTGAGAGGGTGCTTTATGGATTTGAAGAATTTTTCAACCACAAATTACCTGGCTTGTGGGAGTACCAGACACCATCGCTGGAGGAGGCTGCTTCCCTCCAGAGCTTAGTGGGTTTGTTCCTCTTCCAGTTGTGTGATTTTTAATCCATCATCTACAACTCCTTCGTCTTCTATTCACCCTGTGCCTTTTCTGTCATCTGATTTAGTCTAAGTGAAATAGTAATGCTGATCAAACATTTCAAATAAATAAATGAACTATGCGTGCTTATTTCTAAACAGACCCTAAATTTAAGATACACCTGTTGTGATTATTTGCTGAGGTGAAAATGGGGAGCTATCTGGGAGGTGGCTAAACTTCATCCTGTTGGCTGTCCTGAGTACTCTGACAGGACTGTCGGGAGGACTCCCCACAGCTACTTCTTGCCTCTCCTTGTGCTCAACCCATAGACAGGCAACCAGCCTGGGAGCAAGTGGGGCTCAGGACAGCATCAACAAGGATACCCGTGCCCAAAGACAGGCCTCCTGAGTCAAGGGAAACAGAGGCTTTATACTTTGTATATCAGAAGGCAGATAAAAAGTTCACATGATTAGTTCTCTTCTCAGTCAACTCCCTTATCACCTAAATAATTCTCAAATCCAGCCACATCTCTTCCCTTATACTCAATGCCTTGGGTAAGACCTCAACATCTGTGGGCCAGTGTAACCAGTGATGTGCGAGTGAACCTTTACCAGTCAATTGGAGGAAGAGAAGCAGAGGTCCTGACCCGTGGTGTCTGCCAATTGCGATGGTGTAAATATTCCCACCATGGCTAATGTCGAGCTACATGATCCCAGTAAGCCTGGAGCTGGGAAGAGATAAACAGCAGTGCACTGTTTCATACCATTTCCATCTTACAGATACAACAGCTGCTAATAATCTTTAGAGCAGAGATAATAGTAAAGTAGTAAAAAAATTAGAAAGTAATGAATTTTGAGAACATACTATCGTTGTTTATAAGATCATTACATGTATTTAATTCTGTGTTTATACAATTTCATTTTTAGGAGTAGTATGTTGGACAATCAAATTGCAAAATTCCTAAAGATTTAACCATCAGCTCTCATGAGCCGGTACAAATGGGCTCCGGTGTATTGGTGATTGCAGCAGCCTTTCAGCAGGGCCACTGCCTACCAGCCAGAGACACAGAGAGCCTGAGTGTATCCATCCTTCCAATGAGGGAGACTATGTACTGTGGGGTACTGGGAGGCACCCCAGCAAGAGTTGGTAGGAAGGACCTGTAGGACTGAGACCTGTTGGATTTTGGAGGACAGTTCAAGGAAGCAGGGATTTGCTCAAGAATGCAAGCTGTCAGGAAATTGGGCAAATTCTAAAACTGCTTATCTTAATAAATCTTTTACAAAGCTGGAGGAGTCAGGGTTAAAACAATGATTGGTGAAGAAACAATAGCCACTCACACTAGCCAAGAAAGGGGGACATTGGGTCATGTGTGTGCTTTGGGCAACTTTCATGCCTTCTGTTTGTGTTCAGAGATGATTATGAAGCAGTCTTGTTTTGACTTAACCCATCAGAATAGCAGTGTGATGTGGTTGGATGGTTGGAGAAAGTGTTCATGTTGGTCGGGAGAGCCCCAAATCCTGGCTGGTAGTCCCAGCCCAGCTTCTAAGGGCCCATGGGCTACTTTTCTCCCTCTCAGCAAGGATCCTCAGCCCTGGTCTCATGTCACCCAAATGTGTCATTCTGTCCTACCAAACTTCTAAAATACAGATCTCATCATGCCCTATCTCCACTTAACATTCTCCCTCAATTGATCTCCTTTGCTCTTCAAATAAAATGGAAGTTCCCAGGCCTGCTGGAGTCTGGGCCCTGCTTCATCTTTAGGCATGTCCTGCCTGACACTTCTCAGCTCCTCTGCAAACCACTCTCCACCACCATCACCCCTCTGCGTGTGCTGTCCCATGCCCTGAAATGCCCTTATCCCTTCCCTCTACCCACCCGCTCCTAGTCTGGCTCTGGAAGAACCTGCTCATCCTTGAAGGCTCATCCAAACTGCCACCTCCTACAGGAAGCCTTCCTTGACATCCATCCCCTTTTATTGTCCTCACTGTGAACCCTTCCAGATGCTCCCATAAGTCAATAAGTCAATTCAACAAATATCTAGTGAACGCTTTCTTCTCCTGTTTCTGTTGTAGGGTTTAAGAATTCAGCTAGAAATAAACTCAACGCGGTCTCTGTTCTTTTCATTGTTATATACTAAGGCAGGGAAATAAGCAATAATTTTTTTTGTTTGTTTAAAAGCTACAAAATAACCAACCACTGAGAAACACAACCACTATATTTTTTTCTCTAAAATGTATTTATAAATGTTGGATTAGAGCACAAGCCTTGGGGTTAAAGATGTATATACCAGATGGGTAAAGATAGGCTTTTCCTAAAAACAATTTGATATCAAGGGAATTGCTTTTTTTTCGGTCAGTAAAATATAACAAAATATTTCTAATAACTATGATAAACATTGTTAAATACTCCATATGAATTTAAGACAGGGTCTGAGGACAATGACCAGTTGACTCCTACAGATGGAACCTCTCCGCAGAGGTGACAATTTGAGGCTGAAATCCGAATGACAGTACAACCTGTCCCATGTAGTAGCCCCATTGTCTGATTATAGATCCATTTCCCTCATAAGATTCAGGGAGGCCAGATGGCGCCTTATCCATCTCTGAATTCCTAGCACCTAACCAGATGCAGATGTTTAATAAATATTAGAGAAATCAATGGTCAGCTCTTTGCCATTCCCAGGTGCAGCTACTGCGTTCCATCGGAAATGACTCATTGGACTAGATTGTGATCGCCTGGGAACCACCCTCCTCAGCCCTTCTAGGAGGCCATTCATCTAAGACCCTGCCCTCTGCCGCACCCCAGCACTGTGATCATGGAATTGTTCTCACCTCCTTGCCTTTCTGAGCTGTTGGAATATCGTCCCCCTAATCTCTAAACTCTGAATCTTAGCCACTGGAAGGCCCACTGAAGCTCGGTGAAGGCTTTGCCAGCCTTGGGCAATCTGGCAGCATCTACATGCTACATCACGTGGTGGTCTTGGGTGCAGGGTTGGTGCACAGAAGCAATTAGATATTGTGCAAAGAGCACATTAATAAGGACTAAAAGATAGTAATATAAATCCCAGCCCTGTCTTTCTTTGGGACATTGGACAAATCATTTAATTTTTTAAGTCTGTTTTTCTCACATCTGTTTGGTAAGCAAGCATCCTTGTGATAAAGGGCTATAACTTTTATGGAGTTTTTTTAAGGTATAATTTACATACAGCTGTAAGGACTGTATCCTACTTTTTTGTCACCCCAACATGAAACACAGTACCTGGCACACAATAGGTGTTTGGAAAAGTTTGTGGGGTAAATAAATGGGAATGATCATATCCACCTTCATCAGGAAGAATTTATCAGAAAATTGATTTCCAGCAACTAATAAGTAACGGTTCAGAACAAAATGTTAGTTTAGATTTTTACATTAGCTCCATTTTTTCCGTATTGCTTTTGGCCCTTTCGCTTGTATTATTATATTTCTATTTTATTCCACATAGTTCTATATGAAAAATTCTTGACAGGTCAGGGCTTAATAACCTCAGTTAGCTGTTTGAAAATATGTTGGTAATATGAGGGACTCTGTAGCTTTGAAAAATGCAAGACATTTAGAAAGGATGCCTTACAAATACTGAAGATGAATTTAGTTCCACCTTCAAAGAAGTCCTTTTTTGAATTATAAATTTAGAGCATGCTCATTAAAGAAAATGTGGGCAATATAGAAAAGTAGAAAGAAGAGCAATATACTGTAGTTCTCTGACCTAAACACAAACACTGTTGGCATTTGAGTGTATTTTCTTTTTATAGGCGTGTAATTTTGCTTAGTTGAGACACGCTGTATGTGCAATTCTGTTCATTTTTCCACTTAACGTATCATAAGTACTTTCCAAGCTATTGTTTGATTTTAATGACTGCGTTATATTCCATTTAGCAGACGTACCATAGTTCACTTAGGCTTCCCCATCACTGGACGTTTATTTGCTTCCTATTAGTTTCTATTCTAAATAATGCTGGAGTAAGCATTTTTATGGATAAAGATGCCTCCTCTGAAACAACACAAAAGTGGGAGTTCAAACTCTCAGCTGGTAAAGAAAGCTGTACGTAATGCTAAAGGAGGAAAACAAAATCCTTAGATCCAAATGCCATTGGTGTGAGTGAAAAAATCAGAGAAAGAGGATTCCAGAAGTTAATTAGGAAATAACAAGCAAGTTGAGTAAATTGCCTAATCTAAACCCATCAGATAAACGTTTATTGCGATACAAAATCTTGATGACTGTAATTAACACATTTATAAACTCTCTAAGAAACGTAAAACCTTCCCTCTACTGACTGAAAACCAGCAGCTTTTTCAAGCAGATCTTATGTCTGGGCTGGCATGTTCCCTGGGCTATGGGGCTGGTCAGCAAATTCCTTGAGCCTAACACTCGTGAACCTGGTTTTACTTCTTACCTGTTATAGGAGGCACAGGATATGACATATAGAAACTTTTTTTATTTATTAAATCTATTGAGATATAAACTTGTATTCAAAAATACACACAAATCTTAAGAGGATAGTTTGGGGAATTTTTAATACATGTTTATACCTCCACCTGGATTCAGACACAGAACATTCCTGAAACCCTGGCAAGCTCTCCCAGACAGTAGCTGCAGCATTTATTAAGACCAAAATCACTGTTTGCCTGTTCTTACACTTCACGTAAGCATTCAATATGGGCTCTTTTTTATCCAACTTTTTTTGCAGGGGACGCTCGTCATCATATCTGTTAAATTTCCCCTTGTTTTGGGAAGCAGTGGTTCATTCTTTTTCACTGCTGTGTAGTAGTCCATGTTGAGACTATACCACACTGTAGGTACCCCTTCTACCACTGAGGGGCCTTTTGTGATTTCTACTTTTGGGTGATGATGAATAAAAGGGGTATAAACATTTTTACGTGTCTTTTTGTGGATCGCAGATGTACACTTTTACGTGTTCTTCCAATTAGTGGTTAGACAGTGACCTGAGAGCTGGAGGACCTCAGTTCTTTTGGGAGCTCTGCTGTTTCCTAGGTGCATGATTTCAGGCAAATCATTTCTATTTCCTTCAACAAGAAGGTGAACGAGGATTTTTCATTCTGAAGAACATGGCTTTCTGACTAAATACCTAGATAACCTGAAAGAAAGTCCTTTCATATCTATGGGCCTGTTTCCCTACCTACAAAATAAAGCGGCTGTAGCAAATGTTTCTTCTGGTCTCTTCCAGTTCAGCGTGTTATCCAGCCTACAGACAGATGTTGCTTTGAATAGAAAAAAGGTCAAGTGTCTCAAATAGGACAGTTCTTCCCAAGAGCCACAAAAGAATTTGGAGGCAAAATATACAGGTTTGAACTTCAGCTAATAATGTAAACATGCACCTTATTATGTTTTGATTTCCTCATCTTTAAACTGGGGATAAGATTTGACTCACTCCCCACACACGGCCTGTTGTATGACCTCCTTCTCCTTGGACGCCTCCAAGAAGGACACAGCCCTTCTCAACAAGACTTTTACTGTCTCTGCTCACACCCTGTACCCACCAGCAATAAACAGCATCATGCTTGGTATGTGACAGGTGCTCGTTAACTATTGCCCCGGCAAATGATAACTGTACATTGTTAAATGAATGTGGGCTTATTCTTGTCACACGTTATATTCTACATGCTAATGGCATCCAATCTCAAGGTAGATCCGTGGACACAACTTGAAATTACACATTGGTCTCTTTTGTGTATTGAGCTATCTACTGGCTGAGGGAATTCAAAACATAAGGCATGGTCTCGGTCCTCAAAGAGGTGCATCATTCAATCCAACAAACATTTATTTCCTGAACACCTGTTACAGTGTCAGGCATAGTGCCAGGTGCTAGGAATAGAAGGACAAATAACATATAATTTTCTTTCTCATTTGTATTTGCTTATTGTATTTTCTATTAGCTTACTTGTTTGAGTGAGACTTTTTTCCCTCTAGGCAATCCACTAAAAGAGTTGGTAGCCTGTAGGGAAGTCAGGCACAAAAATAGATTATTAAGAATCACATCTGATGGGTTGTTTTAATGGAAATGTGAATGAGGCTCTATGGGAGCAAAATTGTGGATGCTGAGGAGCCTCTCCGAAGTAGGTCACATTTAATCGGGTCTTAAAGAATGAGTAGAATTCAGCCACCTAGAAGTAGCTTCCAAAGTGATCTTCCTGTTCCTCTCCTGCGCAGGCCTCTCTAACCTCCTCTCTGTAAAGCTGTCGGGAATCTTTTTAACCTGTGAATCAAAGCACGTCGCGCTGCTACTTACAGACTCTCAGGGATTTTCCATTGCTCCCAGAAGAAAACCCAAGCTCCTCCTCATCCACAGAGCCCCGAAGGTTCTGGATCCTACCTGATGCTCAACTTTCACCCTTGCTCATCATGCATGGCGGCCTCATCTGCCCCTGAGCCAGGCCAAGCACTTTCCCTCTTCCGAGCTCTGGCCTTTGCTCTTCCCTCTGCCAGGAGGGCTCTTCTCCATCCTCTGTGCCTCACTGGTTTATTCTCAGCCTTCGGATTCACCACTCCCGTCCCCATTTACTCAGTCTTAGAGGTTCTCCATCTGGGCTGCACCATAAAACTCCCTGCGGAATGAAATCTCTAGAAAACCCGAATCTACAGAAAGCAGCTCAGTGGTGGGCTAGGGTAGGAACAGGGAGCTACGATAAATGGACGGAAGGAATCTTTGGGGGTGATGGTAATGTTCTAAATCTGAACTGTGGGGATAGTTTTATAACTCTAATTTACTAAAAATCATGCGATCCTACATTTACAATGAATGAACTTTATGGTATGTGAATTATACTTCAATAAATCTGTTTTCAAAAATTTCCGGGGGAACTTCAAAAAAAAAAATACTGAAACTTGGACCTCACTCCTAGAAATAATGATTTCATTATCTGAGGATGGGACTGAGGCACCCATAACTTTTTAAAGTTCTCCAGGCAACTCTGATGTACGCCACAACTAAGAACCAAGGCTTTATGTTATTGCCCTGTTTATTGCCCTCATAGAACCGTAATTATCCTACTTACTCAACTGTTTACTTGGTTATTGTCCTTTTAGGAATTATAATAAAACCTGCCTTTAGGGAGAGACTTTTACTGGTTTGCCATTGACTCTCCAGTATTTAGCACGTATTAGCTGCTTTTAACATGTGTTTATTAAAACGTGACCCCCCCCACCATTGGTATGTGACCATTAACTAAACGAGCAGAGCAGTGGAGGATGGAGAGAAGCCCCAGTGAGGCACAGAAACGTAAAGAACGTGGCATGTTAACGCACCACTTTTGCCAAAACACTGCCTAGGATGGTAATCATAGCTGAAACTAAGACGTTTCTGTAAGAATCAGTCAAGCAGTGCTGAAAGCAACCACGGAGACTATAGGTCCAGTGAGATGGTCACATAACCCTGGAAAGCACCGCAGACACCAGAATTGCAGGTGGTTCAGTGACAGGAGCCCAGCTGCGCGGAACGCAGACTTCAGGGAAAGTACCGTCTCTCCCTTCCCTACATGTCCACCCTCAAAGCGGGAAAAATTTTCTATCAAGGAACTTAAGACCTATGGCAAAAAGAGGTTTAAAGAAAGTACATCATCCTATGCAAGCCTTATGCATGTCTTTGTAGTCACAAAGATAAAACCACAATGGTGGTTACTAAATAATAAGCTCTAAACAGCTTTGTGTACATATTTAATTAGTAAAAAACGTGCTAGGAAGTTTGCAGGCTCTACCCTCCCTATATTTAATGAGAAGTGTGTAACTTTATTTCTCCTAGAAAAGCAAACTTTTTTTTGGCAGTTTTTGGCCGGGGCTGGGTTTGAACCTGCCACCTCCGGCATATGGGGCCTGACGCCTTACTCCTTTGAGCCACCGCCCAGGCACCGCCCAGCAAACATTTTTTTTCTCTGCGGTGCTCTATCCAAGCTGGAAGAGTAGAACCAAGTCTTGCTGAGGACTGGGAGTGCAAATGGAAACAGAGACTTATTTCAATAAGGAGAAACCAAAATGTCCACCCTGTTGATCATGAATGGAAGGTAGGGGCAGCTTTCAAAGGAGAGGACCCAAAAGACAGAAATAAGAGTCTAGGGCTGGGAAAATCTTAGGGTGGAAACAAGATGAGGTAGAACTTGCCCAGGGCTCAGCAAGAGAGCAGCCGCCTTTCTTTTCTGACTGTGACTCCGCTTAACACGCCTCACCCCTGCTCCCTGCCTTAAGGAAGTGACTTGTGCTAGTTCTTGTTGCCGCAGACCACGTGGACTGAGAATTCAGAAGCAGGAAGGCAGGATGGACAGCTAACAACCGGTCTTTTGAATGGAGTTCATGAATCCGATTCAATTATGTTTCGAGGATGTCTGCAACAGCTGAAAATCATAACTGAGATTATGATAGTTGAGAGTCAAAAATCATTTGGGAGTCAAAAATCATCCATGCTAAGTCATACAGCAGAAATATTGGTCATTTTCAGCAACTCATAGTTTGTGATACCATGGAAGACAAGTACTTTCTGGGCACGAGGAGTTTGCGTACACATTGTCACAAATCTATTTAAAGATCGTAAATATGTCAGCTAAGAAGTTTCTGATCTAGCCCTTTGGTTCTTCTTACCAACCTTCAGTATTCTGATGCTGCAGTCCCCAACCCTTGGATCATGAACCAGTACCAGTCTGTGGCCTGTTAGGAGTCCGGCCTCACAGCAGGTGAGCAGCAGGAGGCAACCCATCCAGGAAGCTTCATCTGGATTACAGCCTCTCCCCATCCCTGGCATCACGGCCTGAGCCCCGCCTCCTGTCAGAGCTATGGTGGCATTAGAGTCTCATAGGAGCACAAACCCTACTGTAAACCATACATGCAGGAGATCTAGGCTGTGCACTCCTGATGAGAATCTAATGCCATCCGCCAGCCCCATCCACAGAAAAACTCTTCCATGAAACTTGCCCCTGGTGCCAAAAAAGTTAAGGACAACTGTTCTAATGGAATTACAGTGTAGATTTTGTAGTGTGACCATAATCTAAGAATCTACCCCTTAAATCCATACGGGGCCAAGGTAAAGACCAAGAAGAGGTCAATGAGAGCTGCAAAGATTTTGTGTTATTTTTGAAAAGCTTTTTCACAGAGTGATAACAAGTATAAGTATAATAGCTGTCAATTATGAGCCTTGAGGAGCCCATTTGCTCCTCAAGAAAAATATTAGTGTGAGAAACACCCATCTGTCATTTGTTAAGAAGAAACAGACCAAATTCTCACAATTTATATGTCTGAGTTTTTATGGGTATGTGGTTGTAGGAGTAAGAACATGTCCCCTTTGAAGATAGATAAATCACATATTGAATCCACTCGAGTGCTTGTGTGGGAGGTAGACAGGGCAACTTCTCAGCGGGGTCCCCCGCCTCCATCCTGGAGTATCCAAGGGAACGTTCACAAAGAGACAATCCCTGAAGGTTCTTCAAACCCACGGAAGATGGAAAGAACCCAGAAGCTTCTGGACAAACCAAACTAAACCTGTATGTTCAAAAATCCACAAAGGGAAACAAATTAAACTCTTTAAATATGTAATTAAATTAAGAAGCCTTGTTTACTTCCCCTATGTGAATATAACTAACTTCTCCCTCCTCCTTTATTTAAATACACCATGAGCTGTTTACCAACGCACTTATCTAGTCTCTCCATCCAGTCTTCCTAAGAACTTGAAATTCTTTCAACCCTATCTTTTACATATTCACCTTTGTTAAAAATCAATAAAAAGCCATCTAAAAAAGCCAAAAAAACCCTACATTTTCTCAGTCTTACTACTTGACCTCAGTAAACGTAAGCTTTCTTCTGGCACTCTCAGACTTTATTTTAAACGCACATATTTTCAGCATCATTTTTTCCCAGCTGACATTCAAACCAACTCCGAGTTCACACACAAAAACCCTGCAACAAAATAAAAACCTGGAGATGATTGTAATATGGTATTTATGAGGGTGAACAGTTTGGCCAAGGTCAAGTCAGACAGTTGGAAAGAACTAGAACTCGTTTGGGGGACAAGGAGTCTTTTTAACTAGATTGTGCTCAGCGGAGAAGGGTCCTTACTGGTGTCCAGACTACAGAACACAGCCAGGAATTGTCTGTGCCTCTGCTGAAGGCTCCTCCTCCCAGAGCCCAGCGGCCAAGGTCTTTGACTGAATTCCTTTCCTCCTGCCTCCCACCAACTTCACATGTCTCCATATTTTGAAGCATAGGAAAGAAACTGGTCTGCTAGGAAGTGTCTCCAGCATTTTAGATTTTAGTCTTCTCCTAACTTCCACAGCTATTCCCAAGAAGATTCTGGGCTGACCCAAAGCAAAAAATGCACCAACTCTCTGGGCACTTGCAAAACCTCCATTGTCAGAATTTGCGAAGGGGACAGGAGAGAAGCATTGTAAGTAGAAATGTTAACATCAATAGATTAAAATTTACATATGATTGGCTAAGTTTGTGTGGCAGATGTGAGCATCGCTGACTTAAGTTTCTCATTCTTTTTTCTCCAGATCTGTTTCTAGAAATTTGTATTTTTGAATGTGCTTGACATTGGAGGAGATAAGTTTACCTAGCAGAAGGACTGTTTAAAAATCATCATAGATAAGACTAACCTAGCATTTGATATGTGCCAGGCACGTTCTAAAGATTGTATCATAACTAACACATTTATTCCTCACAACAACTCTGAGACAGGCAGTAATTAATATGAAGAAACCAGGGCACAGAGAGGTTTAGTAATTTGGTCAGGGTCACACAGCTAGTGAATATCCTAGTCAAGCTGTGAACCACACAGCTCAGCTCTTGGGCCTCCATACTTAACTACTATACAATACCCATAAAATACAATATGGGAAGAAAGTCTCTGTTGTTATTGTTTGCCTGCTTTTCATTCTCAGACAAAAGAAACAATGCTAGATTCCTTGCAACTCAACTCACAAATCCATTTGTGGGAAAAGTTAAAAACCTTGAAAAGTAAATTTAATTAGTTCACTGGTAATTTTTACTATCTGACTCAATTATACTTTAAAATGTAATACACCAATCACCACTTAATTTGCAAACGAGTAACAGAAGCTAGCCCTATGCTCCTGAACTGACTAAAACTGACACTAAAAACAAACATTCTATAGCTTTCTGCTTTTCCTAAAATGGGGTGTTTCTTCACTTATTCCTTCACACCATCCTTTTCCCTAACTAGAAAAAAAAAATAGAAGTAAACTAATAATTTCTTATAATACCACAATTTCCAGAAGGTTACTGACGCTGTGTTAGATTGTAAAGCTGGTGGAGGGGGACAGGTGTCAGGAAGTGGGAGGAAGTGAGTGTCGGGTCAAGGCCTGAAACACAGGAAGGCGGGAAAGGCAGCCACTTCGGGGAGGCCCGTCCAGGGGGGAGGCCCGTCCAGTGCCGGCTCAGGGAAGGGAGGAGCAATCCCACAAGGGTGGAAGCCAGGGCCACTTCTGCTATAGGAGCCCTTGGGCAGAGAACCCGTCCTCATCCACTTCCCAAGACCCAAACCCCAAGCCCGTCTTCCTGAACTGATGTGCAGCTGGACTCTCCTAGTTGCGTGTGAATCAGAGAGTTGAACACTTTCCACTTCTTGAGAGGGCTTCAAGTGATGTCAATGAAAGTTAGGGGAAAACTGGCTTATACAGTGATAGGCTAATTCTCCATTTAAACCAGAGGTAGCATGTTAATCCTGGAGCAGAAAGGGTGTCGTGGCACAGCTGGCGGTGTCCTGAGATTATAGAATATGCATTTTGCTGTCTGCATCTGCGCTTAATGTCAAGAAGATGACTGCCTGATTCCTGCTGGTGAAGAGATGGGGCACTTAAATACAGGAAGATCAAGCCCTACCTGAAAGCAGATAGAGCTTGTCTCGTTGCAAGCAGGCACAGGCCGTAGTGGCAAGTGTCAACTGTCCAGTGTCATACGTAATGATTAGCGAATTGGATGCGGCAAGGTCCTTCCCCACCGCAGCTGTCTGGAGGTGAGGACACTCTGGGGATACCTAGAGCCATCAGACCCTCAGGCTGAGTCTAGACTCAGCATCCCCCTCTCACTATAGCGTCAATCCCCAGATGACCTTTGGCTCAAATGTAGGAAGTTCTTTGTTTGTTTGTTTCAAGTTTCAGGCACAAATCACCCAAGCTGAGTCTCCAGAGCACAGTAGACTTGTTCTGAAGGCACTCACCTGAGGAGGAAGAATGGTCCCGTTTGGAAAATTTCCACAAATTCCAGGGGTTGATTCTGCTGGCCATTTGTGAGGATCACCCGAGTTAGACTACATCCAGCCCTTTTGAGCTGTACGTGGCATAGAGTGAGCTCTACGTAGGAGACCACTCATTCCCATCTTGCAAATGAGAAAATGGAAGTTCAGGGAGATTAAATAAATTGCTCCTCTATTGTGTAAGGAAAAACAGAACCAAGATTGAAACCAGGAGTGCCTGTTTCCAGATCTTTCCCCTGTAGGATGTTATCTCCCTGAGAGGAAATTATCGAGAAATATGATACAGGCAGAACCCAACCCTACCCCAATCCCAGCTAACAGCATAGACAGGTATGAAAAGTAATGGTGCCCTTCCTAACTGAAATTCTAAAGCAGCCTCAGAATACTTGTCATCAGGATAGACTGAGCAGCCAGATAAAGAAAGCTATGTGCCATCTCTGAACTGGGATACCCAACTGTAAGACCTGGTGTCCCTGTGGCCCACACCTTGCAATCCTCCTCCTCATGAAGCTTCCTGCGTTGTGGTCTACTGGGAATTGTTCACTGAGCTGTGTCTCCAGGAGAGCTGCCACCGAGGCTTCAGAAAGAAAATCTCACACATTTCAAATACAAGCACCGCTTTGAGAATTACATACCTGACCTCAGCATATCCAAGGCTTCCTGGTGTCACTGGGTTGGATACCTTTCCTAAAACATGGGTTGTCCTGTGCTAGAATGCCTTCTTACCTCACTGTAATTTTCACAAAGTTCTACACTAAACCTGGAATCATCCAGGACAAAATGCGAGTCCTATAGAGCTGTGGTGACATAGATGTGGCATGTGCAGTGCTTCTTAAAAGTGCTCTTAAAACTGCCTTCTTCCTAAATTTGGTTTCTGAGAAAGATTGCTTCTGATCACTCTTTTTTCCTTGTTGTCATTTTTTTTTTTTTTGAGACAGAGTCTCAAGCTGTCACCCTGGGTAGAGTGCCATGGTGTCTTAGCTCACATCAACCTCCAACTCTTGAGTTCAAGTAAGCCTCTTGCCTCAGTTTTTCTATTGTTTTCACTCTTCATTTTGAATAATGATGCTATGAACATTTATGTACAAGTTTTTGAGTAGACATGTGTTTTTATTTCTCTGGGGTATAAGCCTAGGAGTGGCACTGTTGTCTCAAATGGTAACTATACATTTAACTTTTTTAGGAACTCCCAAAGTGTTTTCCAAAGTAGCTGCACCAACAGAGATTCCTACAAGCAATAGATGAGGGTTCTAGTTTCTCCACATCCTCGCTGGCCCTTGTAATTATCTGACATTTTATTGTTAGCCATCGTAATGGGAGTGAAATGGTGTATCTTTGTGGTTTACATTTACTTTTCCTTAACTATCTTTTCATATGCTTATGGGACATTTATACATATTCTTTGGAGAATATTTTCATTTCATATTAATAGGAGGGTACAAACGGTTAGGTTATAATGTTTGCATTTGTTAGGTAAGGTCCATGCTATAGTTGTGCCCTTCACCCAGGAGTGGAGAATAGTTAATTCATTTATTTTTGTTTTGCTCTTTTTTTGGTTTGTTTTTTTTTTCTTTTTTGGAACAAATTTCTATTGAGCCTTCACTATATGCTAGTCACGTGAGAAACAAATTGCATCAAAGGTCCCAATTCTTCACTCTTCTCTCCATTCATACTCTTTGCTAAGTAATTTGGTAGCACCCTCTCACTCAGACTCTGAACCTAGCCACATGATGCTTTCCTTTGGCCAATGAGATGTTAGGAAATCATGCCCAAGGAGCCTGTGGGAGGACAAGATTCATAACACAGAGCTAAATTACCCCCGATCCCAGTCAAGACCATCCTAGATCAGCCAACGGCCATCAAGTCCCCAGATAGGTGAGCAACCCCAGCAAGTTTGTCAGAGCGGTCTAGATGACTTGCAGCTAACCACCAACACGTGAGCAAATTCAGCTAAGGTCGCCGGACTCCTAAGCTGAATACTGTTATCTGCCACTGAGAGTTTATGATTGTTCATTTTGTTGCATTGTTATGAGACCTCATAATTGATGTAAGACAATATCTTAAGTACTAAGGATAGAAAAATGAAAGACACAATTCCTGCCTTCAAGGGACCATATTGGATTGGAGAGAGTAGTGTCAGAAAGTGGTACTGGGCTATGCTGGGGCAGACATTTAGACACTCTTTTGTCAAGGCAGCTATGACTGGCCATTTTACAGAAGATCGAGGCTTTAAGAGTTTGACTGACAAAGTCTCCTCGCTGTTTCCCCCCATTTTCCCCACCTGGTGCATTTGACTTGCTCCCTTGATGTTCACTGAAGTATATCCTGTCCCCACATCATGTTCATCCTGGAGCCATTAAAAATGTTTGGTGATGCGCAGAGTTGGCATAAAATTTTAATTAAGAATCTTGGTTGCCCAAATTAGTGTCCTAGCATAACTTTAATTAAAAGTTACTGTTTTATATTCCTCCCAAGTTTTGCCGTGATAAACTGGTTTGTTATCCTTCCAAGTTTGTATCTTAAGCCGTCTCTAGCTTCTCTCGCCTTTTCCTTGAGGCATTTTGGGTTGCCCATACTTTCGCTTCACTTTTGTGATGATGTAGCTTTAAGCCATTCCCCCCACCCAAAAAAAATTCTCAGCCTGCATTGCTCATGCAATCGTGTCTTCTACGTTGACATTTTATCAAACATTTTGGTGTGCCAAACATTTTCACTATGCTTGGCACAGTGAGATGTGCCCCTAAAAATTTGTAACTTAAGCTGGGTCTCTCAAGTACACTTGTTTTCCTCTTTTCTTTTTTATTAAGTTCTAAACTATCTCCTCTAAAATAGTAGATGAGTAAACTCCTATTGCGGATATTGTAAATCAGAGATTTTAGCCATTTGGAGAATATAGATAGATGCCTTTGAGCATCCGATGAAAGCTATAAAACTTCTTGCCAATGACAAGCACGGAGGCATATACACAACAGTGCTCATACATTTTCACAGGCTGATCTCGAAAGCCTTAGGGTTCCCTGGCCTAAACAACTTATGCTGTAGAGGTAATTTGAGCTTCCAAAGGGAAACAGTGCTCAATTAGATACTTTTGATCAATAAATGTGCACGTGTGGTATTATGAGCATAGAGAAACAGGAAGGAAGACTTGGCCATCACTCTGGGACAGGGGCTGTGCATTGTGGGAAGAAGCAAATTGTAAGTAAAGGGATTTACTCCCAGTTCTGTAGTCCTATCTGTGTCTGAGCTTTCCCATGGGCTCAAAGCAAGTCCCTTCCTCTCCCAGGGCCATTGTGTCCCCTTCAATAAAAATTGTGGGCAGGGGGGCCAAGTGTAGTGACTCACACCTATAATCCTAGCACTTTAGGAGGCCAGGGTGGGTGGATCATTTGAGCTCAGGAGATCAAGACCAGCCTGAGCAAAATCAAGACCCAGTCTCTAATAAAAATAGAAAAACTAGCAGGGTATTATGGTGGGCACCTGTAGTCTCAACTACATGGGAGGCTGAGGCAAGAAGATTGCTCAAGCCCAAGAGTTTGAGGTTGCTGTGAGCTGTGACACCACAGCACTCTACCCAGGGCAAGAGAGTGAGATTCTTTTTCAAAAAAAAAAAAAAATTGCAGGTAGGAGTGGGTATTTGAACTATGATCAATGGCCCCTAAATGCTAGTATGTGATGCGTGGTGAACTAGCTGCATCCCAGTTCTTTGGAAAGCTTGTCAAATACCGATGTCTTTCTTTCTCTTATTTTTTAGGCACCAGGAAATTTTATATATAGATATTCTGATGCAGTAGGTCAGGGATGAGGTCCAGTTGTCTGTAGTTTCTAAAAGCTCCCCAGGTGGTCAGTTGACATGGGCAAGTTTGGAACCACTGGATTAATGACGGTTGGGTAGGGTCCCTTCCTGAGTCAGTGATCCTGTGTGTGTGTGCAGGTGCACATACCTTCACGCGTGCTGTAATTTAGGAGAGGATGGGGTCTGAAGTTTATGCCTGAGAAGTCCAGAGAAACAACAGCACTTTGTACAGTGTGGACAGCTGCATGTCTGTTTCCAAGCTGCTGGAAAGCTCTCAATTGCTATTCCGCGTCCAAGTTAGCTGTGTGAGCCGCCAACAGCTGGTGCTGCCTGCCTCTCTGATGCCAGCTATGCTCCGGAGCTGGGCGAGGCTCTCTGGGTTCATCTTCCTTCTGATGGGCAGCTGTTTAGGCAGAAACAGCAGGCAGAGGGCCATGGCTAGGAACCCTTAGTATGCATGACATGCTTTTGGAGTTGGGGAAAGAAATCTTTAAAGATGAGGATATTGACTGAATAATTGGTAGTGAGATCGCCATCCTTATCTTTAAAGGCAATCGTTCTATGGTTTACAGAAAAAAACGCACATGTCTCTAGTAGCTTATGGGAGCTGGCAGTGATGTCCCCAGGCAGTACTCTTGGCATGGATGCTACAGTCCTTGGCAATGGATGGATAAAACTTCAGGAAGCTGGAGAGGAAAGGGATGAAATGGCAGATGCTACATTGCAATCAGGAGAAAGGCTTCCCTCATTTGAAGAGGTCCAGGTACCCAAACTGCAAGTCGGGAATAAGCCTAGAGAGACATAATTTTATGATGATTGCTGTAAACTTGGCTTTAACCCCAAGCTAGATTGATCCAGGATTTGGGCTTTTTACTCAAATTATCTAAAAAGTAACTAAGAGTAGGGAATAATAAGTCTTCTTGTCTATTTTGTTGACCCAATCCCCTTCCAATCTTCCTCATCCTGAAGGATATTAACTTCTCTGCATGAGGCCCTGGAATGACCTCAGAGCAGTGCGAACAGGGCACTTGGACTTGTAGTTCCTGGGCGTGCAGGGAACATGCTCGTCCTCCATGAAGTCTCCACACACTGCAGTGGAAATGGCACTGGGCCTGTAATGGGGAGCGCCCTCTGGTCAGGCTCCAGCACTAACCTCTGGGAGACCCTGGACAAGACGCTCTCCCATTTCTTGCCCTCAGTGTCCTTATCTGAAAAACAGAATTGGAACAAGGAGTCTGTTTGAGGCCTTCCACCTGTATCATCTGATCTATATTCATGGCTAACTTTAGGAACGAAAATAAATAACCCAGGTCATCGGGGAGATGTCAGCAAGAATACCAGATGAAAAATTGGTCCACCTAGGTCTGGTCCCACGACTGCTGTTTGCCAGAAACCTCTCTCCTTTCCCACAACTGCCAAGTGGGTCCCACTCCATGAAATAAAGGGTTATATCTGTGATTTTCAACCGGTGTGCTGGGACCCTCTGGTGTGCTGTGAGAGGATCATAGGTGCGCCATGACAATTTTTAATAATCATTAATCAAATTATTTTTGAAAGAAGTTCAAAACATAGAATTTTTTTTAATTTTTCTTTTTTTTTTTTAATCAACATAATTTAAGTATGCCACAGTTTAACTCTGGGTTCGAGTGAGATAAAACAAAAGTTGAAAATCAGTAATCTAGATGAATAGCTCCGGCTTCTAGGACTTTTTTATGCCGTGATTTTCTTGTACTTTGAATTCCCCCGCAAACTCCCATCTTATCCCCCAAATCTGTTTCTGGGAAGCAGTGGTGGTTGGGCACATTTGGAGACATTAGCACATGGACGCACCTGTCATTCCTATTCCTGCCAAGGGCATGGCTGCTCAATGATCTCCACCAGTGTGGGTGAGGCCAGCAGGGGTCACTGACCCAGGGGTCATCCCAGGGTCAGCCCTGAGCTCCTTTGGCAGTGGACAGATCCAGGAAAGATTATTTTCAGTAAGGGTTCTTGAGTGCTTTACCTCCTGGAGAAAGCTGATGCCGAGAAAGGCAAACCTGTTCCAAAGGCGCTCAATTCCACTAATATAAAACAAAACCTCAATCCCCGACAGCGCTCAGAGTCACCGTGCTCGGGTTCATTAAATCTTCTGGTTGACTACGTGGAAAATGCTTTCTGTTTCTTTTTCGCTGGCTGAAAAGTCTTTGCAAAATGTTTAACTCCATTGCTCTGCTTTTGGAAGACATCGTTGAGAATGGAATCATTTTTAGATGACTACAGCTCTCCTGAGGCCTTCCTGCCATCATTTTGAATGTTGGTCCTCACTGTTTCATCTTGGGATGTAAATGGTGCCAGAAAAAGCTCTGAGTATGGCTCAAGCCCAGAAAAGTCCTCGCTAAGTGCATTTTTTAGAAATAAGAAAATGAGCATTTCCCGAGCAGGTGCCGCATGTCTGACTCCGGGCTGGTGAGCTGCACGTTTTCTAGCCGCCCACCAACCCAGGGAAGTCTCACACTGGCCTTTTTCAGGAAAGGAAACTGAGCCATAGAGAAGTTCAGACTCCAGGAAAATCTAAATCTAAGCAGGTGCCGTCCTGCCTGTATGCCCCACAGACTTTGTGGTTCTCCTCTTTCTCCCAAACCACAACTAGCAAAACCACTTCTGATTGAGAGTCCCCGATAATTCCTTTCTAGTTAACTGAAATTTCACTAGAAATTCAATTTAGAAAGATAATTTTTATTTATTTGTTTGTTTATCTACTTTTAAACAGAGTCTCACTCTGTCACCCTTAGTAGAGTGCTGTGGCGTCATAGCTCACAACAACCTCGAACTCTTAGGCTCAAGCGATTCTCTTGCCTCAGCCTCCCAAGTAACTGGGACTCCAGGCGCCCGCCACAGCCTCTGGCTATTTTTAAAGACTGAGTCTGGCTCTTACTCAGATTGGTCTTGAACTCCTGAGCTCAAGCAATCCACTTTCCTCAGCCTCCAATAGTGTTAGGGTTACAGGCATGAGTCACCATGCCTAGCCTCAAAATTAGGATTTTTAGATGTTTTTAAAAGTCTCAAGTATCTTGCCTTACAAACATGGCAATACCCTTGACTAAGCTGCCATGAATACATTTTTTTCCTGGGTTCCACTTTCTACTTTTTGATTTCCCTACTTTTTTCTCTACTTTTCCTCTTTATTGTAAATTTCTGGTATTTATCTTTGAAACTCTGACAATCTCTCTTCTAGTGCTTTGCACAAAAATCCTAAATATATATTTGTTGAAAGAGTGAAGAAATTAATAACACCGCCTGTTATATTTAGTGCATGTGTGTGTGTGTATACACATATGCACAATATATACAAAATATATAAAATGCATGATATTTATTTTGTTTTATTTCTTTATTATTATTAAGTATCATATAATTGTATTTAAGATAAAGAACAGAAGAGGGTGTTTTAAGGCCCAAAACACAGAAATTAAAATGAATACAAGGATGACACCTGCTGACCCAGGGGTGAAATGACCCAATCTTCACTTCGACCTCTGCCACCAATTAGCTACATGACCTTGAGCCAAGCATGGAACCCCTCTGACCTCCGTTTTCTACTGGGGGGTGAGGAAGGGGCACATCTAGCAGTTTTCCTTCCAGCTGTCACATCCCTGCCTATACAGGTGGAACCCAGCCAGCACAATGCCCTGTTTATAGGCTTATTTTTATTATTAACAATGGAACTGAAAACAAACTAAAAACACACCTTTCCTCTGTGATATTCAAGAAACTCAAGGTGACTGGTGTAATTAACTTCTCTCCATGGGCCTTTCAAGACCCAACAAAAATCCTGGCGGAAAAGCAGTTGTTTTAGTTTGCAAATGTCTGTCCTGCCTAGTTCAATTCAGCCTTCTTCCAAACAACTACCAGGCATCTGTTGACTTTGCAGAGGTGGGTCCCACGGTTGCCCTTTGCTGTTTGATGTATTGTGTACAAAGAGAAAAGGACTCTGAAAAGTAAATCCCCCTCGGATTGCATGGGATGTCCAGAAAGGAGAGTGCTGGGCACTCGTGGGCAGATGGAGGCACAGCAGGTAGATAAATGATAACCCTACATGGAATGAACCATGGACAAAGAAAGGTCAGAAATGAGATGGGGAGGAAAGAAAGCTCAAGGAACACCAAACATCTGTCTGAAAGACACAAGGGAAAAGAAATTGTCTTTCCTCCACAGATACCATGTGAGTCTGTGTACTAATTCACCGATCAACAGCTGTTCAGTATTTCCACTGTCCATTGTATAGGAGACAAGTTTATTACCAAGCTAGAGCAAATTTCTCTATGCTCAACCTGTAGCCAAACAAACCATTTGTTTTATCCTTTCCTCTTAGTCAATAGTTCCAACATAAAGCAAACCCTGGATTCAGGGGGCGGAGAGGGGATGCCCAGCTTCCCAGGTGATACTGTAATGTTTTTAGCAAGTTAAATGTAATCGAGGATCATAGTACTAATCTGGGTGTGCTATTCAGTTTTGTTGTAACCTGTAGCTTTTTCTTCTTTTCCACCAACAGTGACATCTAGATTTTAATAAACATATGTTTGTCATGTGCCCAACCTAGAGAGGTGAACAAATAACCCTAGACCTGCTCCCATCACATGGAACCACAATCACACAATTTCCATAACATGCATCTTGTTTTCAATTTCCTTGATATTTTTTCCCCAAATGGCCACTGATTCTGTCAACAGAAAAGAAGCCATCCCCTGTGAAATAATTTAAAGAGGTTTATTCTGAGCCACCATGACCCAGAGCCACACCCCAGAAGCCTTGAGCAAGTAGATTCATTATGGTGGGATTACAGTTTGAGGACCATGACCCAGAGCCACACCCCAGAAGCCTTGAGCAAATGGATTCATTACGGTGGGATGACAGTTTGGTGTTATATATTTCAGGGTGATAGGAATTACAGGTCAAGTCATAAATCAGTATGGGCAAGGCATACATTGGTTTGGCCCCAAAAGGCGAAGTATCTCAAAGTGGGGTCTCGCAGCTTATTGATGGGCTTAAAAATTCTTTAGTTGACAATTCTCCAGAAGAGTTAGACTTTGTTTAATAGACCTGTAATCAGCAGAAAGGAATGCTTGAGTTAAAATAAGTTAATCAGAAACAAGCTACCAGTCATATATTTGTCATATAAATTAAGGACCTGAAGGTTTCTCTGGCCTTGCCTGTTAATGAGCTACAGAGGATATCTCCTAAAGGGAAGAAGCATGAGGAGACATGTCTGACCCCCTAGCAATTTAGTTTTAGCGTATCCTCTTGGCCAAGAGGGAGTCCAGTGAGTTAGCCGCTGGCAGGTGTAGAGAGAGTCCTAAGATTTTATTTTAGTTCACAGTCCAAAGGAAGGTGTCGGGAAATTCAGGTACTGCAAGAAGTTCAAGGTCCTGTGTTCTGTCTCCTCCACTCCACCCTGTGTTTAGTTTAAACCATGAAGCAACAGCTTATACTGATTCAAGTCAGATGCGAGCCATGCTCGGTCCTCAGCATTGGCCGTGGGTAAAGGAAAAATAAAGAACACTGGAGCACAGGAGTAAAGTGACTAGAATAATCAATTCCTCTCTATGGACCTCACTACAACCATTAAAAAAAAAAAAATCCTTGGGAGGAAAGCAGGTTCTTTAATCAAGAAATTGGGAAGGAGAGCAGGGGAGGGAGAAAAACCTGCCCAGCAGGTCCAATGAACATTACCCAAGAGATGGGCACTCTCAGAGCCCTGACTTCAGCATGGTAAAAGCTATCCATGTAACAAAAGCATGCGCATCCCCTTAACATTTTGAAATTTTAAAAAAAAGAAGAAAAGATCTTGTAGATCTGCATTCTCCTCTTTGCTTGTCCATTAACTATGGACAGCCTTGGGGATAGTCGTCCCATGAACAACTTAAACCCCTGAATCTCTGCTTCCTTGCCAGTTGAAACGGGACCCATAATAACATACCATAACTCATAGCCATACTCCTAACTCATGCTCCAAACATAATGCTTTAAGGATTAAAATTCATGAGGGTTTGAGATGGGGTTTAAACTACAAAGAGCTGTAGCTTAAACACACAATATTGTTATCGTTGTAATAATAGCGGTTGGACAGGACATTGATCTTCTCTGAAGTTCACTCACACATGATTTATGACTCTAGCTACATAAAGCAGACCAGGCTCTCCACTAGATCTGTCAGTCTTGGTGCTTATTTTCCTGGTCAGATGTATGAAAGTATAATTAATAGCTACTCATTAATTCACTTTTGATTTGATAATAATTTATGGTAATAGTTTTGGACAAATTCAGCAACTGAGGCTGGGCTTCTACACTAAGCTTCATTCATTCATTCAATCTCTGCTTCCTACCTGAAAGAATTGCCTTCTTATAATGTAGTTAGTCTGGCAAACATATGCTACCACTAATCTTCTATTGCTCAAGCGCTTTGTAGCTGTTAAATGATTCAGTTATGCTCAGCTATGATCACTACACTTTCTCTTTCTGATTGGATTTATCAGATCTTATTTCAAAACTTACTAATCCTCTATTTTGTACAAAACATTAGGAAGAAGCTAGTAAAGTGGAAGAACATATTTTGAAACCAAACAGAACTGGGTTCTGTTTCTACCTCCAACATTCACTGTCTTATTGCTTGGAACAGAGCAAGTTGCTTAACATCTCTGTGCCTGTTTCCTCTTTGGCAAAAGTGAGAAAGTAATACCTGTCTCTCGGGTGAGAATTACCTGAGCACCAGCCACAATTCCTAAAATCAGAATAAGTACCAACCATCATCCATTTCTTTCACAATGACTCTCTCTTCCCTTTTCACCCCCACCCATCATGTATAATGTTTACCTGTGCAGAGATGAAGTGTCTATTTCTAAGAGCTTAGCATCTCACAGAAAAGAGGAATACACGAGTAATTTGCATGGAAAATAGGTTAATGTATTACAAAATAAAGCTTCAAACACATTTTAATGACATCACAGAGGAAGTGTATTAATCCCCCAAATTCACATGGCTTTCTAGGATCTTCCAAGGCTAGTGGAGTTCTAAGAAGTGGAAAAAGGAGAATTTTCACTTTTCTAGTTAACCCAAAAGATCTGATTCCACCACAGCACCACGAGGAAATCATTTATTTCTGGTTGTCCAAGTTGGTGGCAACACAGTATGGATGATTTCCCAGTAGTGGGGCCTATCTCCTTATGAACCGTGGGCAAGTTTCCTTGCGCAGATCCTAGACGGTTCCCCTAAAGTGGACCAGAAAGAATGGGATGGCCTCGGTCAGTCCAAAATACGGTGATGTCCTCCTGTTACAACCAGGCAGAAACTCCAGCACCTGCAAGGAGAGGAGTGAAGAAAGCACAGGAGACGCCTCATTTAGCAAACATTAGCTGCCCTCCTATTGTGTGTCAGGCACTGTGCACTTTAATCAAATATATAGATAGAATACTAATTGCATCTTTATAAATAGAAATATGAGAACTCACTGTCATATTGTCATTTGACCACAGGAATTGGCTTTGAATAGAAATTTAAAATGGGAGACTGTTAGGTAACATTAAACTAAGCCCTGAAATTTGGGATGACTAGGTCTTAGTCTAGTTCCACTATTTACTAGACATGTGACAAGAATCTTAGTACCATTACCATGCACAGGGAGCAAATTATATTCTGAGTACTTAACAGAATCTCACGTATCTTTTCAGAAGCTCTTTGAGGTATATACCTTGGTTCTCATTGTATAGATGCAGAAACTAAAGCTAAAAGCAGTTAAATAACTTGTCCAAAGTCACATACTGTGTAGCTGGCCAAGCCTAGTTCAACAACAGAGCCATTGAACTTGACCTTGAGTCAGTGCTTCAAAATGTGACCTATTGACCAGGATGCTATGCTTCTCTGCAAGTTGGCTCCTGAATCAGTTTCCCTGCCCTTAAATTGGAGATAATGTATATGAAAGAGGTGATGTGTTGTAGAACATTGTACAGATATGGGTTATTATTCCTTTAAAGTGACATTTAGTACGTTCTTAACAAACATTAATATGACTGAGATGCACAGGTGGTGGAAGCTTTAACATTGATCCACCTACTCATCTTACCCTTACATGCTAACAGAATAATTTTGAGACCAATTTTATCTGGACACACATTTAAAGCAGCACCTATCTTTTGATTTCACTATATTTCCAGAGTAAAGATGAATAGACAGAGTCTCTGCCCTCAAGATACTTTCAGCTTAATAGACAGACACACAAGCAAATAAACTGCAAGTTATTTTTGATGAATTCAGAAAGAGAAATTTGTTCAAAGTACAAAAATAGCAAAGAAAGAATGTTCACCAGAACTAGGAAAGTGGCAGGTCAGAAGGGCAAATCATTATGAGTTTGCCAAATACAAGAGGTATAATCCCATCCACCTGTCACTTAAGCCAGAGATTTATTACTTGAAACTGAGAAGATAGTAGTTAACAACAGGCATGCCATCCTGCTCCAGGAGGGATTCAGGTTCCAGCTGCAGGGACATTAGACTGTCACGTTCTTGCTGAGCTCCCCTCTCTTCTTATCTCTGAGGCCCCGTTGACCTGGGCCCAGCCAAGCAGAGGAAATCAGAGGCTGGGGCTCCAGCAGAGCCACACATTAAACCAGGGTCCCTGGTTCTGGCAACTCTAGCTTTTGCAGATCTAGAAAGCTGACACCCTGAAAGGGTCCCAGCTCCCCACCCCTGGGTCAGTCCAAGCATCGATGAATGATGGCGCCTCTCATTTCCACCAGCCAAGAAAGCCACTGAAGAAAAATGAGCCACTAGCCCAGCTTCACCTGCAAGGCTGGGACTGGCTGTTGCTGGCACAATCCTTGGACTTACAGGAGCACCATTGAGGTCATAGGGCGGTAAGACACCTGGCTCGTTCAGAGAAGAGTTGTGTCTAGCCTTCAGTGAGCCATCTCCCCATTTCTCTTAAGGCTGAGAACCATAGCCATTGGCTGAGTTTCACAGGCCCATGACAAGGATAGAAGAGGAGGTGCACCTACCATTCTGGGCATCTAAAATGGAAAATGGCAAATACGTCTCTGCGGCCCTGGCATGTGGAACAGGCTTCAAGGAGCCATTCAAGGACAGGTGTCAAGGAAGGCTTCTAAGGAAGGAGGGGAAAGAACGTTAGCCAGGTGGAATGTAGGCAGGGGAAGGCCCCTGGTTGCCATGATCACACACTCAGAGGCAGAGGGTGGCAAGCCCAGGGAGCTGTAAACCATGACACATGTGCTGGAGTGTTGCAACCAGGGTAGAATCACAGAGATGGCCTTGGAGAGGAAGTCAGGGCTTTGTCAATGGCTCATAGAAGAAACTAATGATCAATATACTGAACTTGTTTCTTTAAGCTGTAGGCTATAAGCTCTTAGTATAAAATGAATTACAAATAAATATGGCATTACAGTATTACCATAATGTAAATGTCTTTTATTAGAAACTATAATTCAGAACTAAATTGTATGACAAACACTGTAAGTGCCATTGAATTTCAGAGGAAAGTGGGAAATAGAGGGGAGATTTGTTTAGTCATTCTGCAGTTGTATATTCTAACACTATACAACGTAGGGGAATAGTATGTGAGGTAGGTTTTTTAGTCTGAATTTTTCAGAGGAGGAAACAAAGTCTCAGGGAGGTAAAGTAAGTGCCCAGAATCAAACGGATAATTAACAACAGAGGCATTGAACTTGACCCTGAGTCAGTTCACTCCCAAAGCTGCTGTTCTTGCCTTCCAAGCCCCACAGAAGTGGCTGGTGGGAATCTTGCTGCAGGTGGAGAATTGGAGCTCTGTGAACATGCTCCCTGATAGGTTTTTCTGTTTGGCTTGTTTTTTCAGTTATTATTTTCATGATATGGAATAATTGTGCACATTTATGGGGCACAGGTGGTGTTCTGCTACATGTATACAATGTGTAATGTAAAATAAGCCAGGCACATAAAGACTATATTGAATATTTTCGCTCACATGCAGAAGTGATTTCATGGAGGTGGAGAATAGAACGGTGGCTACCAGCATCTAGGAAGGGTGGCAGAGGGGATGAACCAGAGGTTGGTCAATGGGTACAAAATACCGTTAGACAGAAGTAAGTTCTAGTGTTGCACAGTAGGTTTTGACCAACACGTTTTAAATTAAACCATCCCTAATTTCCAGAACTAGGCACAACTCTTTCCTTTGCCCCAGCCCCACCCCCTCCAAATGCTGATCAGCATGTCAGCACTGAGGGGTCCTCTAGGACTCCAGGCAGTGGCTGGATGGGGCGCTCCTTCCTGGCTGAGCAGATGACATCAGCCCCCACCACATAGTCACACAGCTGGGTTGGTCAGCTCCCCAGAATCCGGCCGACTCCTCTAACAAGTTCTGTAAGAGTCTGCACTTAGCTCCTGGCCTTGGACAACCCAGGCTGTTTGGCTTGAATACTACTACACTGAACTCCTAGCAAGCAGAGGGAAAGGAGGCATTCCAGGTACTATTTACACAGTGCTGCCAGCTGGGTGCAGCAAGTCCCTCCCTGCACTGTCCTAACCCCGCACCCAGCCTCTCGCGAGGAGCTCATGGGGTGGGCTCTGAACACAGGGAGTGGGGCCAGCCTTCCAGCCTTGCTCTGACTCCACTCTGAGGACCACTGTGCTGTCAGGTCAGGGGAGAGAAGATGTGAACCCCCGTCTCCTGGTCTACACCACAGAACCTCAGCACCAACAGAGCCCTTCTCTCCTGTGCTGCTAACCAGGAAAGGACAGACCCAGGGACCCCTCGCTTATCCAAGGAAGGGGACCCATTTTTACACCAACCACATCTTGGCTTCATCTCGCTGCCCTCTCTTGTCTTTTCTTTTCCCTGTTTCCTTCTTTTTTCTAGTTCTCTTCTTCCTTCTTCTGTCTTCTTCCCTTTGCCCGTCTCAGTAAAGAGAATACAAAAATCATGAATCAGAGTTAGGTGGTCCTTACAGAGAATTTCAATTCTGATATTACTCAGTTATGAGACCTTAGGAAAGTAACTTCACCTTGCTGAGTTTTAGTTTCTTTATCTGTATGATGAAGATAGTGGTAGTTTGTGTATTTGTTGTGAAGACTAAGCATGAAAATACCTAAGTTTTTATCTAGCCATTAATAAGAGCCATTTAATAAATCACCAATCAATGTACCCGGTGTGTGCCAGGCTCTGTCCCACATTTCAGGGATAAAGCAACAAGTAAAATCAACACAGCTTTTATACTTCTCTAGTGGGACATTCAGTAAGTATTTGTTTCTGCATTAGTTCCTGCCTTGAGAGCATCTTCCTGCTCATCAGTGTCCCTGAAACATGGAAAGGAAGAAAATAATTGTTTCTCTTCAGCCAACGATACAACTCTGGGAAGAAGAGGTTAATATTTAGACAACAATTCGTTGAAAGATTATTGATAAAATTCTGTGTTCCATACTACATCTATCAGGATTCATGATCAAATGCAACAGAAACCAACTCTAGCTTTCTTTCTTTTTTGGGGGGGAGGCAAGTCTATTTTTATTTATTTATTTATTTACTTTTTTTTTTATTGAATCATAGCTGAGTACATTAGTGCAATCAAGGGGTACAATGTGCTGGTTTCATATGCAATCTGAAACATTTTCATCAAACTGTTTGACATAGCTATCGTGTCATTTTCTTAGTTATTGTATGAAGACATTTGTATTCTGCATTTAGTAAGTTTCACCTGAACCCATCTAAGATGCACCATAGGTGTGGTTCCACCGTTTACCCTCCCTCCACCCATCCTCGCCCCTCCGCTCCCCTCCCTTGCCACTCAGCCCTACTATGAAGCTAATTTATAGCTTTCATATGAACGCTATAACCCAATTATAGCATAACTCTAGCTTTCTTAAGCAAAAAGGAGATTTACTGGAAGGAGACTGGTGACCAGAGGGCTGACTTGGACAGAGGGGTGCCAAGCGTCGGGGACAATCACGTGCTGGTAGGAGGCCATCCCTGACACTGACACTTGAGTGCTGCCATCACTGCTTTCCTGCTGGCAGGACAAGCTGACCTCCACCAACCTGCCGCCGGCTATCATGTCCTCGAGATGCAATGCTCGGCCTCCTGGCTGTAGCATTGGAAGAATTTGAGCACCAGGCTTCCAGAATGGGAGACAGGCATTGGGAATTGCTTTCCTGCCAAGACCGTACTCACTGGAGAACTGAGCGATTCCCGCTTGGTCCTTCATACTTTTGTTTCTGTTTTCCTGTTTCCATGGAGAATGGAGAGATGAAGGGAGTGAGTGAACCTGACCTTTTCTTATCAGTAAGTAATGAAGCAAAGCTGGATACCACCTGTCATTGTCAAAAAGACGATTTAGTCCAATGGATCTTGATTTTAATCTGAATGAGAAAGTGTTTTCTCCAAGAAGATCCCCAGGATCAGGCCTGCTCGGCACACAGACAGGACTCCTGATCTGGTTTGTCCTCTGTGATTACAGCATCCAGGGGTTTGTGTGATGGATGAGAGGGCTGTATTTTCAGGAAGCTATTTCAATGCTGCTTAGCATATAAACAAAGAAAAATACTTTCATTCTTGCTATATGTCAAAAGAGTGGTGTTTCCTAATGGCCAGAACAAGTTAGTGTATTCTTTGGAACAATCTGGGTGACCATGAGACAAAGGTACATTAGAATATGAAAATTCTAAAATATGAAATTCAGTCTTTAGAATCAGGCAAGCTGAGTTCAAATCCAAATCCTGCCACTAACTAGCTGTAAGGTTTGGGGCAAAAATCTGAGTCTGGTTCATCTATAAAATAGGAGTCAGAATAATATCTATGTCATTGTAATATATGAATTGTATTATACCTATCTTTTTATATAAGATATGAACTGATGTATGTAAATTGTTAAGGATAATGCCACACATCATAAGAATTCAAAAACTGTTACCTAGCGTGATTCTTATAAAGATGAAGGAATATGTGGTGTAGTGATAAAAATGAGACTTCAAGGGAAAAATGGAAGGTGCCACATACACAAAGAGTGACAGACACAAAGGCATTGTCATCACACATTCATTGACTCTCACTGCGTTTCTGGTTCTGTAGATGCAGAGATGAATGGTCCTCTTTCGAGGAACTCATGGTCCAGTGGAGTAGATGAGCAAGCAGATTTCAATTAGGATTAATATAAGGAAAGTCAGGTAATAAGGCTTTAGACCTAGAGCTTCCAAAAAAGGTGTCTCATTGAATACTTCCCCCTCTGCTCTTGACTTATGGCCAAATAGCATCTCTCCATGCACCTGTTCCACCTGCCGGAGGAAGTGAGACACCTTGCTTCTAGATTCTACCTCTGAACTCACGACAACTCTGCCGCCTCATCTCTAAACAAGTGTGGTTTGTGGACAGAGTGGCATCAATAGCAGCCACCGTTTTATAGCACTTACCTAGTGTCAGGGATTGTGCTGCATTTATCGTAGGTAATGTCTCCACCAGTCCTTTTAGGAAGTAGTTACTTCTATTCCCATTTCACAGATCAGGAAGGTAAGGCACAGAGAAGTAACTTGCCCAACACATCTTTACCATATAAGTCCCTTTTCAGTCTGGTCTCTACCAACCTGACCAAATTCATCTTTTGCCACATTTTCCCTCCAGCTCTTCCTCCCCAAGCTCTATGCGCCAACCATTCTGAGCTACTTACAACAATATACTTCAGGGTGAGGGTCAACAAATTGCAGCTTGCTAGCCAGATCTGGCTTGCTGCCAGATGTTCATAAATAAAGTTTTATTAGCACACTGCCAGGCCCATTAGCTTAGATATCATCTGCGACTCTTTTTATGCTACAACAACAGAGTCAAAACCTTATGGCCCGTGCAGCCTTGCTGACACCTGCTATAAAGTTTCAAAGCTCCAGGCTATTTTTTCTGCCAGTATGCCATTTCTTTCACCAGGATGTGATAAGCTTTGACTTTTGACTCAAAATCCTCTGAAAAACTTCCCTAGTTTTTCAAGGAGTTAGTCGCTTTCTCTTTTGAGTTGCCATTATCTCAGGTATTTTTCTACTTTTGCGTGTATCGTATCCTATAACACTTGTTCATTCCCAAGCCTATGTGACCTAAAGGACAGAGACCTTATCTGATGCCTTTTGATACCATATCTTGCCACTCAATTCCTTGAATATGTTGGGCTCTCACTTAATACATATTGAAACAAATTGAAGTCCTTCCTGCCTTGCCTGCTTCTCAGCCTGTTGTAGCCGTTTAGTGAGAGAACCTCAGAAACAGTGTGGCGTGCCAGAAAGAGGCGCTGGGACCTGGAAGCCAAGATTCAGGAAATGAGGTGTCTTTCCTTCCATCTTTGGGTCTCTCGTTTCTTCCCCTAAGTGGGGTCAAGTAAGTCCTTTCACCTCTCTGAGTCTGCACCCCTTCATCTGTACCATGCAGGGGTTAGACTAGAGTATCTCAAATATCCCTTCCTGCCTGAAAATTCTATGAGACTCTGATGTCTGTGACTAAAGTCCAGCAGGTGAAAATACAGTTAGCCAGGGAGACATCTCAATCACAGACTCTCAGCTTCTCTTATAAGGGAGGTTTTGCTAGTAAAGAATCCCCAAGAATATTTCAGAAGTCCAGGGTGACGCCTGTGGCTCAAAGGAATAGGGCGCCATCCCCATATGCCGGAGGTGGTGGGTTCAAACCCAGCCCCGGCCAAAAACTGCAACAACAAAAAAAAGAAGTCCAGGTTCCGAGCTATTTAAATCAAAGTTTCTCTCTCTCTTTCTCTCTCTCTTTCTCTCTCTCTCTCTCTCTCTCTCTCTCTCTCTCTCTCTTTCTTTTGAAACAAGGTCTTGCTAGAGCACAGTGGTGTGATCATAGCTCCTTGCAGCCTCAAACTCCTGGACTCAAGTGATCCTCCTGCCTAACCCTCCAGAGTAGCTGGGACTATAGGCCCCCACCATGACACCCAGAGAATTCTTTTATTATTTTATAGAAGTGGGGTCTGGCAATGTTGCCCAGGCTGGTCTTGAACACCTGACCTCAAGTGATCCTCCCACCTCAGCCTCCCAAAGCGCTGGGATTATAGACGTGAGCCATTGTACCTGACTTCTCTCTCTTTTTCATATGAGGCTCCCTTCTTATTTTCTTTTTTTTTTGAGACAGAGCCTCAAACTGTCACCCTGGATAGAGTGCTGTGGCATCACAGCTCACAGCAACCTCCAATTCCTGGGCTCAAGCGAGTCTCCTGACTCTGCCTCCCAAGTAGCTGGGACCACAGGCACCCGCCACAATGCCCAGCCATTTTTTGGTTGCAGCTGTCATTGTTGTTTGGCGGCCCGGACTGGACGTGAACCCGCCAGCTCAGGTGTACGTGTCTGGTACCTTAGCCCGTTGAGCCACAGGCGCCAAGCCTCCCTTCTTGTTTTCATGCTTAATGAATTAAATGGGACTGTTTGCTCACCATCCTCAGAGAAAGATGCAACCTTTGGGAGAGTAGATATGATAAAGGCAAACCAGAAGGGGGTAGCAACTGTCACTGTAGTGTCCTACCACCATCATCCTTCCCCACGAGTGGCATTTCACAGCCCCCCTCAGCTCGAGCCTTCGTTTGAAGCCCATTCCCCAAGCTTGTCTAAGGCAAGAGCCAAGTGCGTTACTTTCTAAGGCACAGATTTCTGGACTCTCAATCACCTGGATCGGGGCCATATAATCTGTATGTTTTACAATTAGTGTAAGCATTTCAACAGGCAAGTTTGGGAGTCCTGACTTGGGAGTCTAAATGGGAAGATTGGCTGGCTCCTAAACCACAGAGCTCTATCATCGCTGTTTGGGAGAAATGGCAAGTCCATTTGTCACCTGAACAAAGGGTAATTCCAGGAAAGCCTTTGCCAGAGGGGAGGCATTTTTCAAACCCTGCTATAGCCCCTTCAGAGAGGGCTCATTTGTACACCTGCATATTTTCCCCCAATTTTCCAGCATAACCCTCTGTGAATAATTGAAGTTTTGCTAATTGAATCTGAGAGCACCTGTTTCTTAATCAATATTAATGTGTCACATGGGTGCAGAATTTGTAATGAATCATTCTAGGGAAAAAATGATTAAATTAAAAAAGAAAGAAAAAAGAAAAGTAAAGCATTCACTGTGCTTCTGCAGCCTGATGACTTGTGGCCAGAATCCTATCTGGGAAAGTAGAGAGTAGGAGAGGGGGGTCAAGGTAAGACTAAGCCTCCATGGGGCTCTTAGTCCAGGCGCTTCTCTCTCTCCCAGCTTTGGAAAAGGGCAGACAGTGCCGTGACCTACAAGCCCCTAACTACCCACACCATTGAGCCCCCTCAGAGTCCTCCCTGGCTCTAACCACCTTAGTTGTCTTTTTTCCCTTAATTTCCAGGCCCTGCATTTCCAGCCATGAACTCTCTTTTGATCTCACTATAGATAAAAAAAAAAAGGTGCCCATGTCAGCCAGCCAGCTGGTGGAAGGCAATGCCTTACAGGAGGAAGGAGCCTGGGTCTTAGGACTCCCAGAAACCCCCCTCGATTCTTTGACCTGAGATTATGAAGCTTCAGTGTTCTTACTCCTTCAGTTTCAGCTCAGAGGTTGATTTCTCAAGGAAAATGTCCCCCTGTCCTTCACTCTGCACAGCCCCAGCCAGAGCCTCAATTCTGTGATCCTCCCCATCCATTGCACCCTCAAGCACGCTCTACCGGGATTGTCTCTGGAGCAGAAACAGTGCCCTGATCACTTGTGCGTCCCCATGCCTCGTACAAGGCCTAAGGAAATGTAGCTGCCTTACAACTTGGAGCTGAGCAAATGATTGAGCACTGGATTATTTCCTCTGTGGAAGGGTGTTAGATGTGATTTTATAGCTATCAGGACTATTACTGTGTGGTCAAGGTGAATTTTCTGCAATCCCATCTAAACTGATGGAACAAAACCTCCTAACCACGTGTGAAATCCTATAAGACCTCATCATCCGGATCGCTGTCGAGTGGCCTTAGCCTTAGAAAGCTATCCTCGAAGTACCCATGTGATGATCAATGCCCCTGAACCCTCCTAAAAGCAAGGGCAGCAAGCCAAGCTTGAAGTCCACAAACTCGGGAGGGCTGCAGGCTGTGCCTCTGGTGCTTCTCTGCTCCATCAGCTGAGTCTGGGGAGAGTCAGGGAAAGGAGGAGAGTCCAACCATGCCCAACAGATGAGGCCCCACTAGGAATCACATTCTTTGTTTGCAAGTGTTAAGATCTGTGATTCGGCCTCTGTTTTATGGTGTGGTTGGTCTAGGACCTATTCTGTTATAGTCAAAATGACTCTGTACATATCTGATCAGTCATTTGCATTACAGCCTCCCTCCATATACGTGGGGGATTGGTTCCGGGACCTGACCTCTGCGCGTATACCCCAATCCACACATATTCAAGCCCCTTAGCCCTGAAGAAACCACATATAGGAAAAGTTAGGCCTACATTTCCCATCCCACAAATACCGTATTTTTGATCAGCATTTGTTTGAAAAAAAATCCACATTGGTGGACTTGTGAGGTTCAAAGCAGAGTTATTCAAAGGTCAACTGTACATGTTATTTTTATTACTCAAGTTCTAAACTGTCTGGAAATCTTTCCTGATATCTCAGCCAATCTATTCCAAAGCCAATTCACCATCCCTGCTTGTATATTTCCTGGGGATTTTAAGCTCAAATGTGTAAAATTATATTAATGGCTTTATTCCGAAACCAAGGCCTCCTTCCATCTTCTCTATTTCAATAAATGATAGAAACCTACAAATCATATTTTTATTCTTTAAAATTTTAAGCTAGAAACCTACAAATCATATTTTTATTTTTCTCTCTCTCTCTTTTTTTTTTTTGCACTTTTTACACCCTATAAATTGTTTGCAATATGAATTATCCTACAACGAATTCAGCCCTGCCCTTTTACCCTGGGGTTTTATTTATACTAGAGTCCATGACCTTCTGACTACAGCTGCCCAGGGCTTCCTCTGGCTGTCAGCGTGCACTCTGCCCAAGCTCAGCAGGTCTGGAACACCAGTATTGTCCCCCTCATCCCATGACTGCAGCTGGTGCATGAACAACACAACTCCCTGCCCCAGCCCGCAGAGGGGACACTCCGAGGCTGAGCTGTCCACTGCAGTAGCCACCAGACACATGTGACTAGTGAGCACTTGAAATGGGGCTAGTGCAAATAATTAAAATCCTAATCTTACTTAATGTTAGCTAATATCAATTTAAAATCTGATATTAAATTCAGTTATTGTAAAGCTTTGAAGTTTGTTAGTACAACGTAGGCAGATGAATACTTTTTTAATTATAAATTTTATGAAATCTAAACAAAGATCAAGAATTTATTTTTAAAATTTGGTGCTTAAATTGAGATGCACTGTGTTAAATACACACTGGGTTTGAGAGATTTAATATTTTCAAAGTGCATGTAAAATATCTCATTAATAATTTTTAGTCTAACTACCTGTTGAAATGATCATACATTGGGCTAAATAATTACATATATGTATGTGTTTTTTTTAATAGAGACAGAGTCTCACTTTGTCACCCTCAGTAGAGTGCTGTGGCATCACAGCTCACAGCAACCTCCAACTCCTGGGCTTAGGCGATTCTCTTACCTCAGCCTCCCGAGTAGCTGGGACTACAGGCGCCCACCACAATGCCCGGCTATTTTTTTTGTTGCTGCAGTTTGACCAGGGCCCGGTTTGAACCCGCTACCTTCGGAATATGGGGCTGGTGCCCTACTCACGGAGCCACAGGCGCCACCCTAAATAATATATATTCTTCAAACTAATCTCACCTGTTTTCTTCTGCTCTCTTTATCATGGCTACTATAAAATTTTAAGTTGCGTAGGTAGCCTGCATTCTGTTTCTGCTGGTCAGTGCCACTGTAAGGCCATCGTCAGTGCCACTGTCAGGCCGGTGTGCCTGAGATCGAGCTGCACCATAGCTTGACTGCTCATGTTTTAACTAGCCCTGTTCTCTTTCTTAGCTCACCATGCCCTCCCCCTACTGGTGTTTCCCACAGTCACCCCCCAAATAAATTACTATGCTGGGATCTCAGAGTTTGCTTTGGGGGCAACCCAAACCAAGACACCTAAAGCCTCTCTCCATTGCAACGAGATGCATGTCTGTCGCTAATGTCCTATTTGGTTTAGGGTAAGAGCCTCTTTTTTGGGGGGGGGGGGTTAAATTTATTATTTATTTTTTCGCAGTTTTTGGTCAGGGTTTGGGTTTGAACCCGCCACCTCCGGCATATGGGGCCGGTGCCCTACTCCTCTGAGCCACAGGTCCCACCCAAATTTATTTATTTATTTATTTTTATAATTTTATTGAATCATAATTCTGTACATTGGTGCAATCATAGGGCACGATTCATATACATTCAGAAATGTTTTGATCGTACTGTTACAGATAGCCTTCATGGCATTTTCTTAACCAGCCTTCCAGCCTCTGCTTTTGCTCTGCTCTGATTCATTCTCTATGCAACAGCTAAACGGACCTTTCTGAAACCCGCATCTCAGCATATCTCCTTCTTACTTTGAGCCTTTCAGGAAGGTCTTGCACACTGGCTCCATCTTGCTATACGTTCCATTCCCCTTCCACTTCTCTCTTTCAGCCACACGTCTGTCCATTCAGGTTCCCCAGCACGATGTACTGGGATCATCCTTCACCCCTCTCAGACTTTGCTCAGCCTCCCCGCAGGGTCCAGTTTAAATGTCACTTGCTCAGAACAAACAGCCGTCAACCTCCAGACGAGACTGGTGGGGTCCTCGGTGACACATTCTCCTGGCATCCAGTGTTTCTTTGCTTACACCTCATTATTGTGTAACTGTGCATTTAGTTGTGGAATGCCTTTCTCCATCACGAAAACACAAGCTAGGTGAGGACCTTTTATTAAAACCCGTGCCCTGATATATAGTAGGTGCCAAATAAATATGTGTGGAACAAATAAAACAGCTTATTATTTACTATGTAATCTTGGACTTGATTCTTCTTATCGATGTTGGAGGGTGTTAATAAATAACATTCCCTATCTGCCCTCTTGAATCTTGCGTGATTTAAATTAAGTAAGAGATAGACCCAGGAGTCAGGTGGAAATCGACATATCAGCTTTGTTAATGATGAAGCTGCATTAGAAGATGTGGCTAGGGCATGCTGCAAAGTGAATTTGAGAGCATGGCCCATCCCATCACCCCAAATGGGACTTATCCTCTTCAACCAGGAGTCCAACCTCCAAGGAGACCAGTCTCCCTCCCCATTGAAGTCCCAGCATGGCCAAGAGGATGAACAGGGAGAATGGCACTGAGCTTCACAGGTTCACGTCTTTCCTTCAAAGTCATCAATCAGAGAAGTGAGCCCCACCTTCCTTGGGGAACAGTGAGACAAGGACAGATGTATTTCTCTGGGAAGAATCCCTCCTTGTGAGTCTGGAGAGGTGGGGAACAAGGGTCCCCCTGAGGCCTGGGAACCTGCTTACTCATCTGGAAGAGAGTGGGAATAAACACTGCTGCGGAGGAGGGGAAGGAAGTGGTTTAGGTAACGTGAGTGCTTGAAGAAGTACTGCAGAAACATAAGGTATATTAAGAACCTTTACACGTTCCTTGGCTGGCATCACGCTTTCTTTCCTCATCTTTCCCTTTAAAAAAAGTATTCATTGTCTGAAAACACTGGGCTCCCGCCAATGGCCTGGATTGAGCCTAGAAGGCGGCTTTGAATGAAATGAGGTTTCCTCCCACCCCTCCCTGCAACCCAGTGTTATATTGCCATCCCGCTCACCAACGTAAAGCCAAACAGATTGGTTTGCAGGTTGGGGGAGGGGAGACGATTCCAATTAAAAATGTGCTAAAGTCCTTTGAAAATTCATAAGTAACAGCTAAGGTTCTAGCTTGGCGCTTACATTCTGACAGCCTGACAGCTTCATTGGTTGAACTCTTTTGAAACAGTAACTCTAAAACTTGCATAAATTGCACCTTTTGTATTTTAAGCTACACAGGCATGACAACATGATTATTCATGACTCTGGAGAATGTTCTTGACAACAGGGGGACATTAATACCCCCAGCCCTGGACCAGATTAATAAGAAGCCCTGAGAGTGAAAGAGAGCAAACAAGCAGAAGAGAGAAGAGCCCGTGCTTTAGAATGTGCTGGGACCCGGGCTGTCCCTTATTGAAAGGTGTATGTCTCAGGCTACTGGCTGATAAATATGCCCAGGCAGAAGCTGCTGAAGAGACAGGTCTCTCTGTCAGCAACAGAGCCGGCTTTGATTTGCTTTGTCATGTAAGTAGCAATTGGACCTCTGAGAGTTTTGAAATGAGGAAGGAAAAAAGTGTTCAAGATGCCAGGAACGTACAGATGGAAAACGCTGCAGAAGCAAGTGGGAGCACCATCTTTGAGTGACAGCTACAATTCACGGAGGACGTGTGACGCATCGCCGCCAGCTCTGTGCTGAAACACACGACACGGGCTCCTGAGGGAGGCACCGGCGTCGTTATTTTACAGAGGGGGAAACTGAGGCATGGGTGAGTAAGCCATTTCCCTGTGGTTATAGAGGAGAAACATGATTCGGACCCAAGCCATGTGGCTCCAGAGACCCAGAAGTCTCCTCCTATGCTCCACGCCCCGCAGAAATCTACCGACTTCTCCACCAGGCTGTGAGGAGGTTTTATTTCTGAATGTCGGCTTCCTCCTCCTCGCTGCTTCTCAGAAAGAAGATGAGATGACCAGCCCACGGCTCTGGAGTTTTCCTCCCTTCCTCTAAGAGATCAGCCCGGACTGAATCCCCCAGAGCTACTCTGAGGACCAAATTAGTAAGAAGATTTCCTGAGCAGCCCAGCCTCTGTCAGGGACACGTGAGGGTCAGCTGTGACCAGGGGTGGGAACATGCAGTTTCTCTGGCTCCCAGAGGGTTCTACACACTGAGCAGCCTTTGCCTATGAAAGTCCTTGCCTTCTCTCCGTCCTTGTGCATCACAGAATCTCTCCTGTCCATCAGTGGCCACTTACCAAGTACAAAGCGATGTTAGGCTGGCGGGAAATACAAAAGCGACTAAGACACTAACCCTGGCTTCAAGGAACTAATAACCTGGCAATAGAGGTCACTCAGATGTGCAAATAAGTCAGTGCATGCTGGGGAGGGGGTAGATTACAGAGATGCCGGGTGCTCCAAAGCTTCAGATGGTCAAGAAGTCAAAAGCTTCCCTCCCAAGGTGTTCCCCAGGGGATTCTATTGGGATAGAAATGATTGGAGTAAAGGCTCTGTATTAAAATCCCCATCTATTCTCTGTCTTCAACAAGTGGCTTAAACTTGAGTCTTAAATGGAGCGAGCAGCACTTACTGCCTGTGACAGTTACGAGACTTCACTACATGACAGTGTAGATGACGCTCCTCCTCCTCCCTGTCCCCAGGGCACCTGTACTCCTGCCTCATCTTAACCTGACCACCTCCACATCTGTCTATCCATCTTCTCCATTCAGGAATTCCTTGGGGAGTTAGTCCATGTTCTGATTCCTCTGGTGCCCTTCCTTACAGAAACATGAAATGCATCAAAAATAGCCAAGTTTAGATAAAGTTGTTTTTTCTCACTTTTCACCCCATATCATTCAACACTTTCATTATAAAATAATAAGCAAATGCTTATACTCTTTTGCATATATTTGCATATTTCTTTATAATTGTTTTTGTGTAAGCATCACATTATTAGCAGCAAAATTGATACCAGCAATTAACTATTGGTGGTCACTAACTACTGGTACCTAATGTTGGTTGAGCAGTTACTTGGAAGTGCTCTTCTTTTTTTTTTTTTTTGAGACAGAGCCTCAAGCTGTCACCCTGGATAGAGTGCTATGGCATCACAGATCACAGCAACCTCCAATTCCTGGGCTCAAGCGAGTCTCCTTCCTCTGCCTCCCGAGTAGCTGGGACTACAGGCGCCCGCCACAACGCCGGCCATTTTTTGGTTGCAGCCCTCATTGTTGTTTGGCGGCCGAGCTGGATTCGAACCCGCCAGCTCAGGTGTACGTGGCTGGTGCCTTAGCCTGCTGAGCCACAGGCGCCGAGCCTGGAAGTGCTCTTCTAAGTAACTTCATATGCGTTACTTTATTGAACTGTCAGAACAAAACAATAGCCACTGTGGTTCACCCCATCTTACCGATGAGGAAAGTGAGGCACGGAGAGGTCGAGTTGCATTTGAGAAGGAATGGAAGGAAGGGCTGAGCAGGAGTGCAGAGTATCTCCCCAGGCGTCCCCAGGGTGGCAGTCAAGCCCCAATTCTGTCAGCTTGAGGCCACAGACAAGGTGCGTAAACTCTGGCAGGAGCTTCATCTGTGAAATGGGATGCCTGCTCCTACCTCAGAGATTCTGGGAATCGTAGGAGAAAGGGTGGGTGAATATGCTCTACGAACAGTAAGGAGCCGCGTTGGTGTTAACTCATTGGTAATGGTCAAGTGTCACCGGCTGTCTCCTCTCCCCCTTGCCACATTCCACCACCCAGGATCTAGGAATGTGTTGGTACACACAGCATGTTCCTTCAGCGCTTGCTAAGTAGACCAGGACAGAGCTGGTGGCCAACATTCACCTTCTCGAATCTAGGAAAAATAAGCGCCAAGGCTGGGACATGGCGGGGGCTGGGGGTAGGAAGCTGCCCAGGACAAAAGGAGGAAGGATGGGACTTCAGAGACTGCCACACGTATGACTGCTGAGATTCCTAGAAGTTCAAGGGTCCCCAGATCCACTGCAGACATTGCAGGGCATAGGCGCTGCTGGGAATGGTGTGGGGAAACTCCCTTTTCTCACTTCCAAGAGGTGATGGGATAGGGAGCAGGCTTTGCGGCTGGCCACCCTGGGTTGGTGACCTAGCTTCATCACCTCCTGCTCCGTGATCTTGGACAGGTCAATCATAGTCTCCGAGCCTCAGACCTCACATCTATAAAGTGCATGCAATATTAGTGCCTGCTCACAGGATTGTTGTAATGACACAATGAGATATTGTGCTCAGTGCAGTCTGGCACATAGGAAGTATCCGATACAGTTTAGACTATATTAGTATTAATGTTGGTATTACTTTGTACCCCTCTAGGCTTAAGGGCAAGGGGAGCTCTGTGTATCTTTGCTGTTATTGTTTTAGGGTTTGTTGTTCCTCCACAGTAGATGAAGAGAATCCAGGGTTATAACTGCACTCGGTAGCTTGCTACTCACCACAGGTAACTATGATTTAAAGCATAATGCGAAGTCGTGCCTTGGAAGCATTTTGGTTCTCAGGGGAAAATGCATTTTACAGTGCATAGCTACTGTGCATTCTTGTGCATTAAAAACAGCCAGGTACTCCCAAATAACTCTAGGGGAGAAAAAAAATACTACAAGGGCTATTTTAAAAAGGTTTAACCTGAGTCTTATAAGAGAACAAAGGAAATACAGACTCTTAGATTTAGGAAGATGCCTCCTAAATCTCCTGTCTAGCATTCCTGCACCAGATCCTCTAGCAATTGGCCTAAAAAAGACCCAGAGTCGTAACTTCATGGCCTCGGCATAGCAAAGGCTACATCTGCTTCTTAACCTCAGTGGACCCTCATATTTGACTCACGGCCTTCTGCTGCTGTTTGATCATTGCCTATGGGTGTATTGTGGCTGCCTTCCCACAGTGGACCCTCTTGGCTTCTCTTATACTCCCACTTCACCTGGTTTGGGGTTGCGCAATCAGTTCTTGTCGGTGAACTGTTTTAGGGTGCACCATTGAACACCTGGCAAGCGGTGGCACACCTCACCCCTTTTGTACATCATTGATATGTACAGATTTTGCTAGACTGAGATCAGGTTTTATTTCTTCCCAGAAATTTTCCTGAGGACCCCTTTCCCCACCCGCATCACCCTCCAATACACACACCCAGCAGGGGTCACAGACCTCCTCTGCACACTCCACCCTTCCCAAACCTGGCATAGATGGCACTTAACCCTCCGTATAGAAATACAGATCTCCTGCTCAGTCCCTACCCGCCTGTGCACGCCCTTCCATCTTTTTATTTCTAGTCCTAGCATACTACCTGGCACATCATGGTTGCTTAAGGAATGTTAGGTGAATGACCCAACGTGCCCACAGGTGGCAAAACTCTTCCTTCAGCTCTCTCAGCCCTCTGGCTGGGCATGGATTGTGGAGTAGTATCTCAAGGGAAGCTGTCCACCCATTTAAAAAAAACAACGATGAACAGGCTAATATTTAGTCATCCAAACACTGTTTTCTCATTGAGTTGCCTTAACAAATGGCAAGAACAGATGGCATTCAAGACATGTTGTCATTATAAAAGTATGAAAATGTTATTTGTTTTTAACATTTTTTAAAAAGAACCTGCCTAGCTCTGCAGCCTATTTCAAGACCAGCCCTGAAAAAAACTGGTGCCGGGAGGAAATTCTGTACTTTGACTCTTTTCCTTTTCAGTCTTGCCATGTCATCAGTTTCACCATTGGCTTTTTGCTTTCTGGAAATGGGATGAACTCTCAAAATTGAGTTCTGAGACCAATATGATTTTCTCTTGTCTTAGCAGGAAAGGCAGCCTTAACTCAGACTGCACACTGTGTGCCTAGGACTAGCGTAGATGACTTACAGTGTAGATTCTCAGGGTTCGATTCATGTTCCTTCATTCACATGAGCAAAATTGTACTATGGAACTAAGAGCAGTGAAGCAGAGAAGGGAACTGTCATCAGTTCGGATTTGATGTAGCGCCAGGACCTGAAATTTAGAATCAGGCACCCTGGCCTCCTAAATGTCCCTCCCCATGTAAGCACATGACATCTTCCTTGCAGAAGAGTCCCAGCCAGCAATTCTGGCTGACTGACCTTATTGAAAGTTGAGCACTAAGATCAATAGAGCAATATTTTCTGAAATTCAATTTATCAGAATATTTGACGTCTTAAAGATGATGGAATATCTTATTCATTGGCAATCGCGGAAACTTCAGGAATGTTTGACACAGTGAATGCTAAAGCCTAAAGTTGATTTGAAATTTCCTGTCCTTGAAAGAAGGCAATGATGGAGAGTTGCTTTGGAAAGCAGTATCTCAATCCCAAACCTCCGGGGCCATTGTGCGAGCAAGCCCAGACGCTGAGCCGAGATGAAAACTGTCGTGTGCAATGAGTTTTAAAAACCACTTTTACCAGAAGCAAAATCAAAAATGGACAAATGAGCAAAATATTAGCACATTTTTATGTGGGTCTAAGCTACAAAACCATGAGCCTTGACACCCTTCCTGTAACCTTTTCCCAAATAAATAAAGTTGCAGCAAAACAAAAAAATCAGGTTAAAACTGAATCATTAAATGCGATGTGGTGTTCCAGCCTGGATTCTGGAATAGGAAAAGGACAAGAGTAGAAAAATAAAGTCTGTAGTTTAGTTGCCAGTGATGAAACAATGTTAATTTCTTAGCTGTGGCAAATGTATGAGGGTTATATAAGCCGTCAACATTAGGGGAAGCTGGGTTATACAGAATTCTCTGTACTATCTTTGCAACTTCTCTATAAATCTAAAAATATTTTGAAATATAAAGTTTATTTTAAAAAGTCAAAAGGATCAGGGCGGTGCCTGTGGCTCAGCGAGTAGGGCGCGGGCCCCATATACTGAAGGTGGCAGGTTCAAACCCGGCCTCAGCCAAACGGCAAAACAAAAAAATGGCCAGGTGTTGTGGCGGGTGCCTGTAGTTCTAGCTACTCGGGAGGCTGAGGCAAGAGAATCAGTTAAGCCCAGGAGTTGGAGGTTGCTGTGAGCCGTGATGCCACAGCACTCCTCCCAGCCCAACAACTTGAGGTTCTGTCTCAAAAAAAAAGTCAAAAGGATCAAATCCAGAAATCACCAAGGATAAGACGTGAAGTACTAAAAAAAAAATGTGAGGTATGGAACTCACTGAGAGGCCTGAGTAGCCAGTGCTTCCTTTTCTGTGGTTAGCTGTCACTATCATTAACTGCTTAACCTCCCGAAGCCTCCAACTTCTCATCTCTAAATCAAACAGGCATCGTTAAACCCTCCTCATGCAATTATTAGAAAGATTAAATGAGGTAACATGTAAAATGAACTTGCAGTTAGTAAATGTTCAGTGCACAATAGTTAGATTTAGTCAAAGATCAAGACAAGGTAAAAGTTAAAAGTCAAAGAAGATATTTAAAAGAAATGCTAGCAAATCTTTGCCAAGGTACCTCCTGCCATTTCTAACAACAGGAGTTTCATTTCAAGGATGGGGCAAGCTGGTGAGCATTGCCAGTCATTTCCTATCCAGGACCTCTGACAAGGGGTTGAACTTAGCACACAATTATTTCTTATCTTAAGTAAACATTTCCTAATCAATACATTATCATTTTGAACCATAAAATTCATGGGGCAAAAAATCTTTTTTTCACCAATTTACTTCTAAGTTGTTTGAATTAATAGCAATCTTACTTTCCTAAGTACAGTCTATTATAGATAAGAATTGTTTCAAGGGAAAGAATCTTGATTCTGTTTTTAACATATTCTTTCTTACCTTTGGTGTTGGAGAAATAAATGAAAAATAAGCAAACTGACATATTCCTTTATCTCCCTACCTTCCTGAAAACAGATTTCCCAGCAAATTAAATGTCAGTTAAATAAAGCATAGCACAGAGAAGGTAAGCCCAAAACCATGCAGCTAAGAGCACAGGAGACAGAACTTGAACCTGACTCCCAGAGTGGCCCTGTCCCTGACTTCTGCTGGAGTCAAGTTGAAAGATGCTAGTGGAACCATCTTTCCCTCCAGACCAGAGCTTCCCAGTGTGGTTAGGTTGCAGACTGGAGATTCATCAGCTCTCACATGGAAACGTGAAATTCACTTCCATCAGGTTGTATCTTTAAAACTAAACAGTTACCTTATCACTCCTGAGTTCAGATTATAGAAACATGAACTTCCAGCAAGACTGACAAGAGAATCGTCGCTGTGAAAAGAAGTATCTTGAGGTGGACCCTTGTAAAAAGAGACCACTGGACTGGGCTGCCCGAGGCCCTATCATTGGTGCCAGGTTCTTCCTACACCCCATGGGCAACCCTAAATCAGTATGAGTTCCCAGCACCCTATCTTGCCTCTGATCTGACCCTGGGTCCTGAAGCCTTTACTGCCTGACACTCCCATTTTTTCACTTGCATCCTGTTTGCCTCACCTTACGGACCACCTGCCTTTTCAGGCTGGATTTCACACTTGGCACTGCTTAGCTAGTGGGGATCTCAGCTTCTCTTTGCAGCAGTAATTCACTTTTGACTCTCCGATTGCCTACTCCTGACTTTTCCGGATGTCCGCTGTCTGTGTGCCATGATCCATCTCAGCCCTCTGCACCCTACCCTAGTGCCCTTCCAGTTCCTGCTAGATTGTCTCTACACTCAAGCTCCCCCAACTCCCCCCCCCACACACACACAAGCACCCAGCTGCCCGCCTTACAAGCTCTCATTAGCATTAAATGCCAAGTTTCAGGGAATAACCAGCCTTCTTGATTACAAGTAAATCAGAGATCGCTGCTGCATTAATGCAGTAATGGAAATATAATGAAAGGATTTATTGTCCCTGAAAGACAGTATCTGCCACACAAATCCCACGGGGTATCTCAGACAGTAAGTATAGCTCCCCGCCTCCAATTCCTCTGGCCCATAATTACCTCGGGAGGACCGCGACCCTGCAGTTCTCCCTATTAAAAGTATATTTCCTTACAAAATGAACGGTGCTTTATTGAATTGCATCATTTTGATCACTGGAAATTGACATATTGGGCTCATTAGCTGGGAAGTTGGATAGTTAATTTATGAGGTTTCTCAGAGCCCGTCCCAGACCACTCGTTGAGGGACTGAACAGCCCACAATGAGACGGAAGAGAGTTACTCTGGCAAAGTTGTTTTATTTTTCTCTCATTACAGAGATAATGACAGAAAACTTCCCCTGGCGCAGTTATTGCTTTCCACCCCTCCCCCTCTCGCTCCCCCCCACCACCATGGTTTTGCTTTATTACAACCAGATACCATTTGATCGGCAAACAGTCTTATTCTGCTCATTAGCACTCTTTTTCTTTTAAAATGCTTCAACTGCTGAGATGAAAGATGCTCTGAGCCTTTGCCTTTATCTTTAGTATTTAAAACTGTTCGCACAACCTTTTAAAAATCAAATATTGATGCTGCTACCTGTTGTCCTTCAAAGTGGAGCAATTATATGGCAGGTTCCTCCCAGGGAGCCTGGCTGACTTAGTAATGAGAATGGGGACGTTAAGGAGACACTCGTTCCCTGACTGTGGCCTCCGTCCCCTTCCACGGAGAGTGGAAAGCTGGGAAGAGCTTTTGGCTCTTAATAAAGAAATGTGCTGAGGCAGCCACTCGCGGACAGGGCAGGCAAATAATGCAGAGATGCAAGGAGCTTTCTCAAAGGAGATTCTGCAGAATGGTACTGGGCCCTTGGAGCCACAGAGCCTCCTAGGCTCCTGGCCATTTCGCCCACAGGAGGCCCCGTCCTTCAGCCTCTGGCAAAGGGATGGTTCCACACTGCCCTCTAGTGACTGTGCCCAGACTCTACATGCGTCGTGCGCCCTTAACTGCATTCAGCAGTTCAAACGGGAGACCTACAGAAGGTCAGGGACCAGGGAGATTGAGGAGAGCAAGACGTACAGCCTGTCCTCTGAGCGTTCTTTGCAGTTCATGGAGGGGGAACAACATGAAGTCAGATAATTACAAAGCCACATTTATGCGCTGTTACTCCTGAGAAAGCTCAGAATGCTATGACGCTCAGGAAAGCATTGTCACCAAGACTGGGGGGTTTTCGAGTAATTCAAGGAGGTGGTCTTGAGGGATAAGAAAGGGTTTTCTGAGCAGAGTAAAAGAAGGTGCAGCTTGAGGCCCGACTGTGAAGGCCCTGTTGTGCCACCACAAGATTGTGGGCGTGAGCACTCGGGAGGCAATGATGAGGGTTTCATTGAGAAACTACACATGGTCCGTTTTTAAGATGCACTTTTTCTCTTCATGTTTGAACATTCTTTGGGAAACTTCCTACAAACAATGATGTGTCATCATTTGGTTTGTGGTGCTATTTTCTTTTCACAGTAGGACATAAAACCAGGGTGCACTTTACAACCTGTGGCAGCTGAAATTTGAGGAAATATGGTGACAGAAGTGGCTTAAATTGGGCTATGGATGGCGGACAGAGAGGAGGAACCAGTGTAAGATGAAGGGATGGAAGAAGATAAGTTAGTGACTGTGGAGACAGAACAGGATGTAATATAGAGAGTTTTAGGCAGTAGAACTTTCAAAACTTGCTGAATGTTTATGTCAGAGGTGAAGGAGGAACTAAGAGGGTTCTTCTGCAGAGTATGTGTACGTGGGTAGAAACACTGGCATAAACTAGTAAAAACAGGTTTGGCTGTGAGCATTTTAAATTCAGTGGCAATCAAAGAGGTAGGGGAATTGCACAATATAATAGAAAGGCATCATGAACTCGCCTCATCGAGTGGAAATCTGCAAGATTTTTCAGTGAACTAGAATGATGGACGTGGGTCAGGAGGGGTGTTGAAAATGGATTGGGTAATTCCTTTTTGATCCTCTGGGCTTACGGTTGTCTTTTGCATCTAGGGAATGGGAGCACAGCATTGCATTTCATTGGCTCTAATTCATCTGGTGAACACGCTTTCCTAATATCAGCTGGATCAATTGTGCAAAGAACTTCAGAGCCACTCAATACTTTTGTCATGGATAAGATTGAAGGGTACCATTTGCTCTCCCATACTGAATACCCAACAGAGCTGATTTTAGGATTGCTAGATATCAGTGAAGACTCCCCACGCCGGCAGCACACAAGACTATCTTCCCTTGGGAGGCATTTCATGGTATTAAAGACGCAAATTGGCTGATGCAACTAGTAATTTGAGCCATAAAATAGAGTATCAGTGGCATAAAACTGAGCCATGTATTTCCAAGATTTTGGTTATTGCAGTATCAATCACCTCGCCCTTAAGGTAAAACTCTCATTGGTGCTCTTACCTGCTTAATTTTATCACTGAGCTTTTCTGGTTGTTGATTTTTAAATTTTCTTCCCATTAGCACAGACTGGAGAAAAGAGAGAAGCAGGTTGACAGGAGTGGGGTGGGGTGGGGGGTCGGGGCAAGCCTTATGGAGGGGAAACACTTGATATAGAAATGTAGCAAATCTAGAGAATCAATGGAGTAGGACAGAGCAGACAAACAGGACAGTATTACTTAGGCAAAGAGTCCTTTTTATATGTGATTTATCTCATTTTGCAGTGGAAAGAGTGCCTTCAAAGACAGGCATTCAAATCCTCCCTCCCTTTCTTGCTAATAACCTAGGCAAGTTATTTCACCCCTCCAAGCCTGGTTTTCCGTATTTGTAACACAGAGAGTAATATTTCCTACCTTGCTGGTTTGGGTGGAAAGTGGACAAGATGAGCTATGTGAAACACTAGCAAAGAATCTGCATGCGGTGAGCAGGTGTCTGGTCCCACCGTCACGGGTACTTGTGCGTGACTCTCTCTCAGGCTGCCCATGTTCCAGTCACTCCAGGACACCTCGATACTGCCATTTCCTGTGAATCCCTTGTATTTTTCCCACGCCCAGGTCTTCACTGATGTCACTCCCTATTCTAAGTATCGCTGGGTGTCCACATCCTACCCATTCTCCAAGGTCCATTTCAAATGCCCACTCTTGTGGGAAATGCCCCTGATGCCCCTGGACAGAAGTCATCTCCCTTCCTTGGGGCCAATATCACAGCTCAGCAAGTAGTCCACAAGGGCTTTTTTGCGTACATCATCTCTGACACTGACAGCTCTGTGACCTATTTGCCCTTGCTGAGCCTCAGTTTCTTCATCAAATGGTGATAATAAAAATATCTGCTTCCTGGGGTAGAGGCAAGGATCCCGTTGCTAACACACGCACAGTGGCAGACAGATAATGCTCAATAGACGGTAGTGATACTGTCGTGAAGTAGCACTGCTAGTATATCTAGATGTGATCTCCAGTTAGAAAATGCAATTTCCTTGGTGCTTGCTTCTAGAGAGGATGCCTGCTGCTTCTAGAAATTGGTGCCTTTTCCCACGGTCACACCTTACTTGTAAAGGGCTGCAGGGGGGCCAATCCGATAACAAGTGCATCAGGGGTGGAGTCTTATTTGGATTTTGATAAATAAATAAATAAATATGAATGGCATTTATTTATTAGCTTAAGAGCCTAAGCCTCACTTCCAGGGCACAGGAAATGTTCATTACACTTGCAGAGGAACTGAGAAATGCAAAGTCCTGGAAACTGGACAGGAATGTGAAATAGCAAATGCACAATCATTAATGGACTAGATTAAGAGCATTGATGAATACAGAAGAAATGACTGGCTTCCAAGGTGGGGACAAGGGCTGTATAATCCTAGCAGGAGGAAGCAGTGATGGGATTGGAACAGCTGGGAATTTCTCCATGATCCCCCAATAAATACTGCTGCAAGCAAAATGTTTCTCGCTTTGATGTCATTTATCTTTTCAGTACATTTAGTGATTTTCAGATTCATCCAGCTTCTTAGGAGGAATATTAAGAAGTCCATAATTTAGTTAATGAGACACATTATGTATTCCTAGTAAATAGCACAGGCTATGCATTACAGAGTTTCACCATCAGTGGATTCTAACAGCCAACCCAGGCGACTGTCACTTGGCTGCTGCCATGCTTGGGCGCCCAATAAGACTTGCAATGTGAATCACACACACGTGCACACCCACACAGGCACACACCAAAAACAAAACCTCAACTGACAGAGGGCTATCTGTCTAATTGGGCAGGAAAGAGAGATAAATTATTGGCATTCTATTGCCGTTTTTTTCCTGGAATGTGGAAAGCTTCTTGGAGTCTGCAATCCTGAGCAGCTGGCCGCTCTGTATCATAGCTCTGCGTGCCTTCAGAGGACAGGCTGGAAAGGAAGACAGGCTAGGCTACGCCATCCAAGGTGGCAGCCACTAATCACAGGTGGCTATTGAGTCCTTGAAATGTGCTGAATTCAAGTTGGGATGGGCTTTGAGTGTAAAATGTAAATTGAGTTCCTAGGACTTATTATGAAATACTGTAAAACATCTCACTCATAATTGTGATGTCAATTACATGTTCAAGTAATATTTGGGATAGATTGGGTTAAATGAAACAGGTTCTCAATGTTAATTCTACTGTTTTGTTTTGCTATTAATGTGAAGACGAGAAGATTTTAAATTGGGGGTGGAACTTGCCTTCCGTTTCTGATGGGCAGTGTCTGTGTAGGGCAGGACTGTCCCAGAACTGCCCAGGTTACACAGTCAGATGTGATCGTCTACAGCAGTGGTTCTCAACTGTCACAACCCACAGGAACTGTGTTAAAGGGCCGCGGCATTAGGAAGGTTGAGAACCACTGGCCTACAGAGTTTCTGATTTCATTTTAAAAACCATTGGGTTTCCTTTTTTTATTTCAGATTAATAGGAGGGGAAGAACGATTAGGTTACATTGTTTGCATTTGTTGGGGAAAGTTTAAGTTGTGGGTGAGCCCTTCCTTCTTCACCCAGGGCCTGTGGTGTACACCCCCACATCGTGCCCATCGGGTGAAAGCACACCAATCCCATCCCTCCCCACTGCATTTTCCTTTAATATTTGATCAATGCGAAAGGGCACAAAGTGGAAAATGAGTGTTGCATCTTTGTCCCTCCTTTCCCTGAGTTGCCATCAGTCCCTCCACAGAGGCTCCCCTGTGCTCTGTACGCCAATCTAGAGACGTCAAGAGGTGAGGGATGGTGCTCCCCAACACCCCCACAGTGTCCTCCACACCCTGCTGTCACCCACCTGGTCTATCTCACTCCTTTACGTCACCGGCTGTCTACTGTGGGCATCTGACTGTGTCCTACAACGTGGCTGTTCATGGTGAGCCAGAGTCCACAGGGACAGGGTCACCGTGGGAGACAAACGTTAAGTAATTAACTTGCATACCATGCAATGATGAATGAGCAGAGGGACTTCCTATATACCCATCCCCCAAATGTTTGCTATTTCTAATTTCTTTGAAAAACTGTCATCAAGGATTCTACCATCCAATGAGTGGGGCCAGCAACACCCCCATGGGGAATGTTGGGAAGGTGAACTCTGTCCCCCGCCAGTGTCCAGGTGCTATGGTGTCCCACGGGCTCCCCTTGAAAGGCATTTCCATCTTTGGAGATGAAATACCTGTAGATCGAGAGTTATTTGCCTAAAGCCCTAAGAATCAGGGATTGAATTAAATGACATTAAACTAGAAATAACCTTTCTAAGTCAAGTTTTAGTATGTTAATTAAAGCAGCCTAACCTTGAATTTTCATAGCTTAGGGAAAAAAATGGCAGTCCATAGATGAATAATCGTATAACCCACTATATATATTTGGAAAGAGCTTTAGTACATCTTCATAATTATCAAAGCAATTCCTTAAGATGTGAAGGGAGGATGAAGAAAGGATAAAGAAAATTACTTGATATCACCATTCTCCTGCCCCACTGCATCAAAGATCTGTCAGACTCAGTTCCAATGAACATCAAGGGAAGCTTGAAAGGGGAAGACAGCAGATTCTGAGTCCCAGCTCAGACTTACTGAGTCAGCCTGGCGGGGGTGCAGGGGAGAGGGGGGCTTAGGCCAAGCACTCACACGATGCTCAAAGCACAGTCTTGTCCATTTTCTTTTTTTTTCTTTTTGTAGAGACAGAGTCTCACTTTATCACTCTCCGTAGAGTTCCATGGCATCACACAGCTTACAGCAACCTCCAACTCCTGGGCTCAGGTGATTCTCTTGCCTCAGCCTCCCAAGTAGCTGGGATCTCAGGCTCCTGCCACAACGCCTGGCTATTTTTCTGTTTTTGCAGTTTGGCCAGGGCCAGGTTTGAACCTGCGCCTTCGGTATATGAGGCTGGCGCCCTACTCAATGAGGCACAGGCACTGCCCTCTTGTCCATTTTCATTAAATAAAACAAGCATTGTTCTGATGTTCAGATACAGCAGAAATCAAAAAAGTAAATCCAGTCGTACCTATATTATCCTCTCAGAATTTTTTTAATATATGAAATACGTATTATATGATATAAATTATTAAACATCTATTTGAAATATAGATTATATGAATTATATATATAATAATGCCAAATAAATGTTTGACATATTAAAATATGTTTTAAAAATACACATTACAAAGGAGCATTCTCAACACAAGCTTGATTTGGGCAAAATAGGTGGGCGGAGGGAGGTGGGCTCCCAGCCCATGGAAGAAGCAGAGGAACATATTCTCATTGGAAGCAACTGCTGGCCAGTCTGCTGGTCCCATCCTGGTTCCAGTTGCTCTGTCCCGTTGACACAGGACTCTAGCCACTCCCTAGGGAGTCAGAACAACCGAATCTAGCCCGCCAACAAGGAGCTGACAAGAACTCTGTGTGCTTTCAACACACTCACTGGGCTGAAGTTTAAAGCAGAGTTTTAGTCCAGATAAGGAAATTGGAGGATGGAGCCAGAAACCCAGACTGAACTGGATTCGTGTGGACCAGCCCTGCTTGTTAGGAGAAGCAGCACTGTGAAGCTACAGGGGACTGACTTTGTGATCGATGGTCTCGTGTCCATTCTGGTTCTTGACCCCACTGGCCATGTGACCCTGGGCAAGTCCAATCACCCTTGTGTACCAGTTATCTCATCTGAAAAATGGGAAGACCACACCTACCTGAAAGGTTTTGTGTCGAGATTTTAAAAGTTCATAATACATCTAAGCAAACACAGAAGACAAAATATTAAATTTAAATTTTACTCATAAACGTTATTAAAATCACAGTATCAAACTAATAAAATCATTGGTTGGCAGTGATGGCTCAGTAGGAAAAAAGTGCATGGGACTCACCTAGAACCTGTATACTAGGACTACATGGGAAAAGCTCATTGCAGACACTACCATCTGAGGTCTGCCTTCCTGGGCAGGGGCTGGGCAGGGGAGGGCACAGGGAAGGACTTTAGTGCCAACAACTACATGGTGGCAAGGGTATATTCAATCTGATGCCAGCCACCGTGGTCTCCATGAGGGAAGTGGAGAAGATGGAGCTTTCTCTTCACTTAGCCCACACAGTGGTGAACCAGGCAACATCTTGAACACCTATTTCCATTTTTCCAGTCGTTACCAAAAGAGTTCAAGAGACACTTTGCTGTGATGGTGCCACCAAGAACCCCTGCGTAGTTGGCAAAGAAATTGTCCATTATGTGAAGAGTCAATATTGTCATAAACATGTTCAGTGTTTTAATAATAATAACAGGATGACTGTAATGATGAGCAGCTCATGGAATCATTTCATCTGGGTTTTCGGAGTTGATTCCTAAATCCTTGTCTTTTTCACAGAGAAAAAGCAGACTGACTCGATGGGAAAGAGAAAGGGTGGTGTCAACTCAGCATTGCTAAGGAAAAATCCACTACCCTCCCACCAAGGTTAAGAGTGGTGGGTGAGATCCTGGAAGCTCATCAGCTCTCTCCTACCCAGCTCCATCAGTGGTAACTCAAATCACTCCAGTCTGGTCCCACTTTCTCCTTTATCCACAGCTCAGCCACTTCCTTCCTGACAGCTCCAACCCACAAGTTCCAAATATTTCTCTTCTGCTTTCTTTCAAAGCTGTGTTGCCAAAAAAAAAAAAAAAAAAGAAGAAGAAGAAAGGACGAAAGAAAAAGCTTACTTGTAATGCTCCACACCCACCTTCCATTCTCTCATCTAAAAATCTAATCTTTTCCAATTCTAATCATTACTATGAAGCCTACATAGTGTAAAACATCTGGAGAAACACTGAGAAGAGCTTGCTGTCCAGACACACATGGCATCCTGGAAGTGGGAGGTCCAGATGCATGGCATCCCAGAAGGGGCAGTTGCACATGCATGGCATCATGGAAGGGACAGGTGCAGATGCATGTCATCCCTGAAGGGGCAGGGGCAGGTGCAGACGCATAGCATCCCAGAAGGGGCAGGTGCAGATACATGGCATCCCAGAAGGGGCAGGTGCAGACATCTTGTTGATACTTTTCTGTAGTTTATAGTATTCCTGTATACACACACTCAGTGCATATATTTCTAACTCTGGGTCAGTCTGCTTATGTACTCTCCACATAAATCTAAAGGGAAAAAAAGTAGATAAGAAGGAAGTGGAAGTGTGCAGTACAGAGCAAGGAATAGAGGCAATGGATTGATTTCTAGTCTTGGGTCTGTCACTTTCTTGTATGATCTTAGAGAACTCACTCAACCTGTCTCACTTTCCTGATTTATTGAATGAGGGGTTGGGCTTGGTTATCTCTGAAGCTGTAGAATCCACACACCCAGCTTTGCCCATCCATGTGCACCCTATGCTTCAGTGGAGCCAATGATTCAACTCCGTTTTTTTGTGCCACATTTTTTCTTGCAATGATGTCTCCAGAATACACATATGAGCAAGTAGCACACAGTGACATTTTGCATTTGGTCTTTACAGATCAGCCCTTCGATAGCTCAAGCTACTTTGCAGGAAACCAGACTAAGTTGTGTTCTCAAATCCCTTAGGCTCACTAATTACATTGCAAAGAAGACCTGTGAATATACTTCAGTGGTGTGGGCAGAGACACGGAATAGGACGCCTCACTGGCAAAGAATGGACACCTAGTTTATCATGTGACTGGGAAACTTTCTTCACTAAAACCTCCTGGTACTGAACAGGCTGTCAATAGCATGAGCTCAGCTGCTCAGCTAACTCTAGGAGGGACGAGTCTGGCCCATTTCTCTAATCTCAGTAAGCAGAGACCACAATTGCCCCAGCATCTCTGGGTCTAGAAACCCCCCATGAGTGTCCAGACTAGATTCGGTCAAATTAAACCCAATCTGGCACATCCAGGCAGACCCCATATTTTAATAAAGAGTTGATCACTAAACCCATAAGCTTTTTATAAACATGGTTTCCCCAAAAAACACTCTTCCTGCCAATTTCTGACATCTTCACTTTCAAGAGCTATAGGATTTTCAGTCAGACAGGCCTGGGCTGGAATTCTGACTCTGGAGCTTTAGGTGAAATCATTTAACCCCTTTGAGGAGCCAGTTCCTCATCTGTAGAATATAGAAAATAATGCCTTCCTTACCTGGGCAGTGTAAGGACTCAATGAGGTGCCATGTGTAAAGGTATCAAGTACGTGGCACAGAATACATCACAGCCGTGTGATCCTTGTGGATGGGACAGAATCCACCCCATTCGTTTATGGTACAGTGTTTTCACAGTCATGGTAAAACTCTGCTGAATAGGCTAGGATACCACCACTCCTATATGACCAGCGAGTAGGGCCTGAGTGCCAGCTCCCTGAAGGAAAATAAATAAATAAGACCACTATTCAGTTTCTGAAATCTAGAATGTCTCTGGGAAATGAACGCTTTGAAGTTGCTCCCTGAAACCCCAGGAAGACCATGAGCTTTGGATCAGAAAGTCGTCTTCTTTTTTTTTTTTTTTTTGATAATGTATCTTTTTTTATTGTTTTTATTATTAAATTATAGCTGGTACATTAGTGCAAGCAAGGGGTACAATGTGCTGGTTTCACATACAATCTGAACTAATTTCATCAAACTGTTTAACATAGCCTTCGTGGCATTTTCTTAGTTATTGTATGAAGACACTTGTATTCTGCATTTAGTAAGGTTCGCCTGTACCCTTCTAAGATGCACCATAGGTGTGGCCCCATCAATTACCCTCCCTCCACCCCAACCTCATCCCTCCCCCCCCCACCCCTTTCTCCATATTCTTGTGCTATAGTTGGGTTATAGAAAGTCTTCTTGATCATTCCCCTTGAATCTTTGGGTAGATTCCTTAGCCTATCTTTCCCTGATTTCCTAATCTAAAAAGTGGCCCAACGTCTGACATATAGTCCATCCTCCACATGTGTAGACATCCTCCTCCCGCCTTTCCTAGCCGACTGGGTTGAGAATGTGGCAGCTCCGTGGGGATCAGACGGCCATGTCTTCCTTCTACACAATCGCAATTCCATTTCCCCTCAGCCCCTGCGTTTGTAGTGCCACGCTTCCATTCAAGCTGTGCCGAATTATTTTTCAGTATATAACAGGAGATTTGGATCAGACTGCCTTGAGAGAGAATATAATGGAAACATCACATCATCTTTCTGTTACATCAAGCAAGTAACTACTTACTGAGTCTTTGGGAATTTCTAAAGGTAAAGTTTACCCTCTCTTAGCTTCCTGCAACAAACATCCACCCTACCAGCACTATCTCCACTAAGCGAAAAGATCTTTGACATGTGTATTTTCTGAACCACACCGTCTTTTAAAAGACATGCCTCTTTCTCTGTTTTGCCATCTGGAATTATGAAGTTATGCAATACCTAAGACCCAGCACAAAAAGGAATTTTATACCAAAATGGTCTCTGAAGACCCATCTGTACTCAAATATAAACTTGCATTGTGATGCAGATGGCTCTTGTCAAATTGAAGTGTTTCTTTAGAGTTAACTCTTATATTGTTCAGATGTACCTTAGTTCAAACTGGCTCTCCTTCCATAGGTTTGGGGTTTGGAGAACAGTTTTTACATAGTTGACTTTTTAAATTATGTGATATGGAAAATATAAAATATACATAATCTATATCACATATGTATACATGTAATTATATGTAAACATGTATGTGCATTGTATATATGTACACATATACTTACATAGACTACATGTACTTTTATATTACTTATATTAGCCTATTATATGTGATATTAGCACAATTCTTGGGCTAAGAGCTAGTTGAAAAGATGTCATAAATAAACAAGTGGGACTTGAAGTGTGGAGGTTAATTTTATGTGTTAATTTGGCTGAGCCATGGTGCCCAAATATTTGGTCGACCATTATTCTGGATGTTTCTGTGACAGTGCTTTTGGAAGAGGTAGACTCTTAAAGCAGTGGGTTCGAGTTAAGCAGATCGCCCCGTGTAACATGGATGAGCACCTCCAATCATTTGAGGACTTGGAAAGAATAAAAAGGCTGATGTGCCCTGAACAAGAAAGAACCCCGGGGTGGGCAACCTTCAGGCGCCAGCTGCAGCATCCGCTTCTCTTTGGGTCTCCAGCCCACCCTGCAAACTTGAACTTGCCAGCCTCCAAAATCACATGAGCCGATTTCTCAGAATGGGTCTCTTTATTTTATATGTTCATATATGCCTACATATATAAATACGCACATCCTATTGGTTCTGTTTCTCCAGGGAACCCTGATTACACAGTAATTCCGAACAACCTCAACTCTAAACCATTGGTGAAACCCCTATGCTACCAACCTGCCTTTTGAAGAAAATATTGTAAGTAATCAGCTGTGTGATCTAATAAGTTCCTGCGATTAAAAGCACAGGTCAGAGATAGCTGAGGTCAGATCCTGGCTCCCACACTGGGGGCTGTTGCCTGTAGGCAGGAAAATGGCCACAGAAGCCAGGAAGCTGGGTACGCCCCAAGGGAAGCCTTCACTCCACATGTGGGTTTAGCCTAATACGTTCCCAGCCAAGAAGCAGCAAATAAGAGGCCTCTAAGAACTACACTCTGTTTGGTGCTGGGATTGGAAAGAGAGAAATTATGAAGATTGACAGAGGAAGTTCAGGCTCAGAACTCAGCACCCCCACTGGCTGGAGTAGAGATTCAAACCAAAGTGCCATCTGTGATGAACAGGATCATCACCGACCTTCAAGGAATGAAATTTCTCCTTACCTTAAAAATGCACTGACCAAATTTATTTCCCTCTGCTGCAGTAGTGTCGCCAAAATGAAAGAGAAATTGAGCCCATAAATAAGAGGCCCTGGCAAATCTTAGACCACTGCAGTGCTCCATGTTGGCTGCACAAGGACATTTATTTTTACAAAATGAATACACTGGGGGTAATTGTTTGGCATTGTAAAAGAACATAATGCTTTTAGAGAGTCTTGAATTATCAAGATAATGTTGATGGACATATAATCATTTCAGACATATCTGTGGAGCACCTAGGACCTGCCTCCCCCAACCCCATATTCATGTAGTTCCAACCATTCTCAAACCAGTATAAATGTCTGCAGATGAGGAAACTGAGGCACGTCCTCCTCCTGGTATGAACTCCAGCAGCCTTATATTCAATTCCAATCTTCTATTTTCCCTCAAAAGAACCCCACTGCCCCTGGAGCTGCCTAAAACTTACAACTATGGACTGGAGAAGAAATGAAAATCCCCAACATATTTTTCAGCTGAAATGAGCTAAGAAACTTGCATTTGCTCACATGGAGATCATTAGTCTTGGGCTCAGAAAACCTGGGTTTGCCACCTGCTGCCATGTGATTCTGGATAAGTTACTGAACCATCACCAACTCCCCCCTTATTCCCTCCCTAGTAAAATGGGCATCACACACATCCCTAGCCTCATTTTGTAATGAATTAATATAAAACAAAAAAGGAGAACGGTGGGGAAGCCAGGGATAACCTGGGTGTCCCCTGCAGCTTCAGCTTCTCCATTCGACTCTTTTTCTTGGTCTGCATAGCACAACTTTTTCCAACATGCTGTGCACCAAAGTAGTTCACTGGAAACACAGTAATTAGCATTACAGATAAAATGACACTGCTGCAATGTTAATTACTATAGTGCAGATGTACCATTAGATATCATACATAACGTTGTCAAGCCTTTATTTTTAAATTAAAGTGCAACAAACCATACCCAGGCTACACAGCTTTCTTTTGATTAATACAAATTAATGTTATTTCGGTGTCTAAGAGAAGGGTGAGGATAAGGGCATGTTGAATCTGATTGTAAGGACACATGGAAATGCTAGAAGCTATGGATTCCCCATAACTGTGGGCCCCCACTTAGGTCTCCCCTAATGAAACGTGAACTCCATGAGGGCAGGGAGGGGGCCTGGTTCTGTTCACCCTACCGCCCAGCATGCAGTCAGGTGCAGGGAGTATTTTCTGAGTAATTGGTTAGATGAATACATGAGTGAAGGCGGAGCCATGTGTGCAAACGGGGGGTGGGGGGGGCTAGACGTGGATGGGGAAGGACTGGAAGGCGCAACGTGTCTGTCCTGCTTCTCCAAGTCTGGGGTTGGCTTTGCAGCCTTCACAATAATCTTGGATGCGCCTCACATCTAGTGCTTTAAAATCCTAAGTGAGAGTCATCACCATGTAGCCGTCAGCTCACTGGGACGTCTAGCAAACAGCACTACCTTCCACTGGGCTCTGGGAAGTGGGGAAGGAAGATCAATGAGAATCTTTCAACACCATCTCTGCTCCCCTTGCAGGGCAGTGACAGCCAAAGTAAGGGAAGAAAGACAAGGGGAATGTTAGGCCCTCCCGCATCTTACAGAGCTGATTCTCACAGCAACCTCATGAGGGCAGTTTTTTTTTCTAAATTCTTTGTATTGCAGTAAAATACATGTAATGTGAAATTTACCATCGTAATAATTTTTAAGTCTACAGTTCTGTGGTATTGAGTCCATTCATATTGTTGTACAACCATCACCGTCATCCGTCTCTAGAAGGCTTTTCATCTTACAAAGCGGAAACGTCATACTCAGTAAATTCTAACGTTCCGTTCCTCCTTCCCTCCTCCCATCCCTGGCCATCACCGTTCTACTCTTTTAGCTACTACATATACAGTGGAGTTCATTTACGTATAAAGTAATGACTGATAAGAAGAGATGTATCTCTGCCGTGTTGCTATTTGTTTTCTCTATGCCTTACAGGCTTTTTGTTTCTCGTTTGCATGGGGGAAATTTTTTTTTTCTGGCAGTTTTTGGCAGGGGCTGGGTTTGAACCCACCACCTCCCAGTATATAGGGCCAGGGCCCTACTCCTTTGAGCCACAGGCACCGCCCTGCATGGGGGAAATGTTATCATCTCTATTTTATAGTGAAGGAAATGATGCTTTAAGAAATTAAGAAAACCACCCTAGGTCACAGGGCTAACAAGAAGCAGACCAGGGGATCTTTTGAATCCATTACCCCAGATTCTTCCTCCCACTGCGTGCCACCAGGTTCGGGAAAGGCAGGCAAGCAAAGCACATAGTCCCTGCCTTGCATCCCTGAGCAACAATTTTCTTGGTGACATCAGACAAACAGATGAAAAGATTTCTGAAAGTGGGGAGAAGCCCAAGATACAGACCCAATAGTACAGGACACATGCTCTCTGAGAATTCAGAGCAAGTCCTTTTGCCCTGCCTTGCATGCGATAGATGGCCAAGGATGTTACTGGATTGAATCCCATAATTCTGTCCTTCTGTCATTGGAAAAGATTAGGTCATTAAATAGGAAATGTCTGATTTCAAATCAAGCGTTTAGTTTATTACATCTCAAGAAGCAGTACAATTAATTAAAGTAGGAGCCCAACTACTGACGCAGTTTTGCCATCTTAATGGTACCTTGTTTATGCCGGCAGCAAAGAAGCCCAAAGAGCAAATGGAGATGAAATGGGGGAAGGCATTCCTCATAGGTCGTTAAGAACTGAATATTGTTCCTTGCAATTAGGGGTGCAAAAGCTGAAGGAGGTGTCAGTCCGTTGGTGCAAGGTCTGATGAAGACAGTGGAGGACAGAGAGTTTCCAAGTCCAGCTTCTGTGTTTGAGCAGCATTGTTTGTGCAACAGCAGTGCATTTCAAGAGGACTGGCCTATCCCTATTGACCAGTCACAAGCATCCTCCTCATGTAGTTCAGCTGGTGGCAGCAGACATCCCCTGTAACCAACTGACCAGGTTTTATGCAACTGTAGTGGACAATACTAATACTGGACCACCATTAGCTTTTCTTGATGAATAGTCAGTTTTGGAGTGTGCTTTAACACTGTGTCTTCATCCAACCATTGCGCTATACATTTACAGTCGTCCAAACGAATCCATTTTTCTTCATAAGCATATGATGTAGAAATTGTTCACTTTTGTGTCATGACAGCCAAGAAAGGCAGGCTTCAAGACGATTTCTCTTCTGACATTCATTTAATTCATGGGGAACCCACCTATCCAGCTTCTTAACCACTTCTTTAGTGAAAATAACTTACATAAAGTCACAGACACATTTATGTGTATGAAAAACATTTGTGTATTTCAGATTGTATATGAAGTCAGCACATTGTGCCCCATGATTGCACTAATGTACACAATTATGATTTAATAAAAATTAAGAAGAAAAAAGAAAATATTTGTGATGTATTTACATACCTATATATAAGACCTCATAAAAATATGACTATTTATATAGTTGTGAGTATGAAAACTATATCTGCCAAAACAGTAGTGGCAATTACTAGTTAATTAAGGAATTGAGCTTCTCTGTATCTTTTGAACAAATGTATAATACAGTGTATCATCTTAATTAAGAAAACATTTTATTTAAAGGTGAAAGTAATGTCAAACACAAATATATCTTGAACTATTGCAATGCAAAGAAATGTATGAATTTAGACAGGAAGAAAATGACAAGTTCTAATTATCTAGTACTGACTAAATAAATATTTATTTGAGGCTGGAGAACAGGGGTGGATTCTTAACAGGAACCACTCAGTTATAAGAAATACATAACTTGAAGGATAAAAAAATTTTGATAAGATGTAAAGTATTTGAGAAATAAATACAGCTCAGGACTCTGAAAGGAAATAAAACAAGGAGATGCGAAGATATCTGAAGCTCCAATAGTTATCCTCTTTCTCTCCCTTCCTCCCTCTCTCTCTCCCTCCCCCCAGGCTGTTCTCTGTCACTATTGACACATCTCCCTTAGTCTTCTCCCTCTCTGAGCTGACTCTCCATTGCTTAACAGGATGATGATCTGGGCCACGTATGACCTTGCAGTTCAGGCACTCAACAGAGACTATTCAGAGCTTCTGTCCAGAGTTTCAGTTGATAGTTCTAGATTCACAAGAAAGAGCAGATAACAGGTTTAGTGGTATGAGTTCACTCTTGCCCTATCACAGACCACCCCCAAAACATAGTAATTCTTTAAATTCCAAGTCTATGGATCAGCAGGCAGTTCTTCTGGACCCTGGCAGGGCCAGTCCTTTGCTGGATCGGCCATAAAGTGCAGTGTAAGGTGGCCCCTCCTGAGATGGCTCATTGTGGTCTCATCCTCCAGCAGCCAGCACAGGCTTCTCTGCATGGTAATCTCAATGTTAGAAGGAAGGGGTGGAAGCGTGAAAAGCACCTTCGTCTCCTCTATTGCATCCATCCATGCTATTGGCCAAAGTAAGTGACAAGGCCATCCTAGACTCGAGAGGTGGAGGAATTGACCCCCATGTGGATGAGAAGAGCTTCTAAGTCACATTTATAGGGAGGGGAAGAATTCTGGCCATTTTGGTCAACTCCACATAAGCCCTAAGGACCAAGGATGACAGGGGCTTCATCTAGCAGCTGTACCACATCTACATTTCCACACAGTGCCTTGGCTGATGTAGCAGAGGAAGAGACAGCCTGCAGAACTTATTGTTTCAGCCAGAAAGTGAAATTTATCATGACTTCTCACAGCCCATGCCACCACCAGTCACTCACATGGTCTCTACCCTATATCAAGGTGGCAGAAAAAAAATGAATATTTGGTGTGCATTACTATTACTATCCCTGCCATGAGGAGAACTAAACTAACTGATCATTCTTGACATTGGTGTCAGGTGGAGGGTCTGGTAAGGCCTAGTGCTATGGAGAAAATGAATGAAAATCAGATCTGTTGAAGGTATCAGAAGTTCCATGAGGCTTGTAAAGAATCCCTGGGGCAGAAGACTGGGGAGTCAGAACAAGGAGGAAGAAAATCCAAGGGGAGTCAGAATGAGGAGGAAGAAAATCCCAGTTCAGCAGCCAGGAATGCAGAAGCATTTCATGCAGACTCATTCAAAGATTCCCGTAAGCTCCAGATCCTGCTCCCAGAACTAAGTCAGTGCAGAAGAAGGAAGTAGGGTCCCAGGTGGGAACAAGTGTTCTAGGTCAGTCTTTGAGAGGTGCAAGGTCATAGTCAGGAAGATAAAGCTGAATACCAAGTCCAACAAGAAAAGAGGCAGGAAAAGGAACATCAAGTGACAAGATTAGCAGTTCGGCTGGGCACCCGTAGCTCAATGGTACAGCACCAGCCCCATGCACCAGGGGTGGCAAGTTCGAACCCAGCCAGGGCCTGCTATAAAAAAAAAAAAAAAAATTAGCAGTTCAGAGGAGCTGAGGTAAGATGAGATTAAGAATGAGCATTAAGTCTAGGAATCTATAAAATTGGAGGCTTGCATGAATCTCTTTAGTCCTGAAGCCGTGAGCTGTGAGGAAGGCTCAGCATTCTCATTCTTTGTCACGTCTAATTAGAGCATGAGAAGGACCTAACCAAAACACACCAGACTAGATGCTCAGGATGTCCAGCACAAGCCTCTGTTTCCCTCTAGGGTCTGCTCCTGGTCACGCATTTTGGCTGCCTTGTCTCATTTGTCCTTCTTAGCATCTTACCCCTATGGCTTTCTCTAATTCTTGCACCCGAGATGTGGAACTTTTGCTGTCTTTCTACATTCCAAATACTTACGGTAAGAGACATGAGTTAACTTTGTGTAAGGTGCAATATGCAAAGTTGGTTGCAGTAAGCCTCCTTTGAGATCCTACTTCAAATTCCTAAATGATAATGTGGTTTTAACCCCACAGAAAATACCGTGGAAGCCAGTACCAGGAATGCCCTCTAAGGAGGCTGCCAGTAGTGACTCCACGTGTGGACTTAGCCTAGTATCTTCCCATGAAGGGGAAGCAGAACTGATTGCATGCACCATACCAGGTCAGGAGTAAAATGGAAGGGGAAAGCATTGCTTCAAAGGCTGCTGTTGCCTTGCAGGTCAGTGGGACCATGTACAACACTGGAAGACATGTATCCCTGCGCCTGGATAAGGAGCACTTGGTCAACATATCGGGAGGGCCCATGACGTACAGCCACCGGCTGGAGGAGATACGGCTACACTTCGGGAGTGAGGACAGCCAAGGGTCGGAGCACCTCCTCAATGGACAGGCCTTCTCTGGAGAGGTATGTGGCTTTGTTGAAGTACTAAGGTGAAACGCCAGCTTATACGATTTGGTGCTTGTTTATATCCAAGATGGAGTAACAGATGGAAAGATTCTCTTGAATCTGTGAAATGGGAAGGTCCGAGCCTACTTTCTCCATCTGTCTCTTGCAGGTTGACATAGAAGTTGATAGTAAGCCCCAGTATTCAGCAGGAAGGGCTAAAATGAAACTGGCTATTTCCTTTTAAGACTTCAGTGCAGCCATCTTGAGATTGATTGGTGCCCTGTAATATCTCCAGAGCATTATTTCATCCCCAAACCCTCATGTTTCATGTACATCTTTACTATGGGGGTGATCAGCCTCTCATAGGTCAAATATAACAGCAGAGATTTTATAATCTTTCTTCTAGCAGAATGGGTCTTATTGGCACAAAAACATATAATGTACTGTGAAATGTCAAGCAGCTAAATAGTTTGCCTGAGTTTCCGCAGAATGGAAATGTCACCGTGTGCCACCATCAACCCAGACGGAACTCAGGCCACCGCAGTCAGCCCAACTACAGTTTCAATTATAGGATGAGAGCTACAGTTTAAACAGCTGTCATCTGTGGTGTGACACTTTGCAAGCAGGGTGTGGTTCGTTTGACCCATTTTACCTCCATTTCACTTGAGGGTGTTTATCAACTAGGGATCAAGATCCTTACATAGTAAATACCCCATAACCAGGGTTCTGCTTAAGAGTCCTCAATAATTGATGCCTGGTAGGCTTTGAAATTACAGAATTATGTACTTATTGCATATGGTCTTTTTATTTTTTTAAATTGAGATCATGTTTAAACCTGGCCTTGTTTTTAGTATGTTAAGGCCATACACTGGGAAATAGGCCCATGACTTTAATGAATCCAGTGGCCAGATTTTAATGTGTTTTCAAAAATGCATCACTAAGAGCCTGCCTAGGCACTCAGCTAGTTACTAGGGATACAGAGATTTTTTTCTAAAAAAGAAAAAAAAAAGCTCTTACCACAGAGAAGTTCAAAGAGTGCTATATTCAAATCATTAAAATATAATGTCATGCTATAATGGAGATGTACAAAGGCCCTGGCAAACTCAAAGGAAGATGTGACAAATTTTGCTTGAAGGGGTCAAGAGAAGCTTCACAGAGGAGGTGGCCTTTGAACTGGGCTGGGAAGAGAAGCAATGAAGAATAATTTTAAGAGCATTAGCTTTGGAGTCAAATGATCTGAGTTTGTAGCTCCTGCTTTGATAATACTATGTGATCTTGGAATATTACTTGATCTTTCTAAGATACAGTTTAGACACCTCTCAAGGTTATTTCAAAATTAAGTGGGATTCTGGGGTGGCACCTGTGGCTCGAAGGAGTAGGGTGCCGGCCCCATATGCCAGAGGTGGGGGGTTCAAACCCAGCCCCAGCCAAAAACTGCAAAAAAAAAAAAAAAAAATTAAGTGGGATTCCAATGTAAGCAACACTGGAAGTACTCAATGATTGACAGACAATGAGGATAAAGGAGGAAATGAGAAATAGCATGAGCAAAGGTCCCAGGATGCATATAAGGGCAGTATTAGAGAAGCTGCATATAGATTTCATCTAGCATTTAATCTGCAGTCCACTAGTAATGGCTGCACAGACAATGAGGTTTAGCAGTCCTGTGAGTCTCACTCCTGAATCTGTGGGGGAAAAAAAACTAGGATTGATTAGTGATGTCTGACAAAGGCACTGTAAAGAAAAGCTTCCAAGAGTTGCATATTCTGAACCAGAGAATAGCAAGAAATAGGATGAATGCAAGGCAAAAACTCACAATTCAAGAGTAACTGGGCACTGCCCTTCTGAATTAGAGAATATTCAAATTAGATAAACTCTTTCTTTTAAAAATGTACTTATTTTAAGATTTGTAATTATTTTATCTGTTGACTTACTTGCTCATTTATTTTGTTTGTTGTTATTCCCTCCTCCCCCACTGGACTGTCATATTCCATTACCTATCACAGTGCAGCTTCAGTGCAGAAATACTTGTTAAATGAATGAGTGAAAAAATATAGATAGTTACCAGGCTAAAATCTTTACATTGTAGAATTCTTTAGTGTCACTTGTTTCTTCATCTTATGATAAGGGTCCTTTGTAATGTGAACTCTATAACTTTGGACTGAATGAGTTTCCAGAATCTTTATAGGAAACATAATAATTTGATCTCCTAGTGTATTAATTTTCCCAGACCTACCCCAGACCACAAATAATCAGGTGCTTCAAAGAATCAGCATTTTAAAAGTTACCAGGAGATCTGATGATTAGGTGTGTAAAGCATTTCCCAATAGTACATTATTAAGTGTTTTTAATGTAGAAACCATTTAGTGAAGAGAGCATTTCAACAGCACAGCAAATCAGAAATAGCTAGGGGGCATCATCAAAACATTTATACCTAAGTCCTTGCTCAAACCAACTAAATCAGAGTCTCACAGTGTGGAGGTCCAGGCATGAGCATTTGTAAAACTTCCCTTTAGAGTTTTGGTTAGCAAATACTATGCAACTTCAGGCCAGAATCTTCCTGAAGTATCCCAATTTTCTAAATAAAGAGGACTTAATCAACAAAACCATACTGTACCAAGAAATGGGGGTAAGCACCTGTTGGTAATTGCCCTCTGGAAATGGCCAGGCTGGCATGGTATCTAGACTAGTGGGTCTTGGAGAACAGATTTCCAAGCAGGATACACACACACACACACACACATACACACACATTATTCCAAGGCAGCTTTGAGCATTAGCTTCAGCACAAATGCAATTATACCCTGCCCTGGGTAGACTACATCAGTTATATCGCATATCTCTCCAAGCCTCTCAATGTGAGTGACCTGTAGACAAACTGGTATGGGTTTAGGTGCAAGAGACCAGAATTTTGGAGGCTCCAACCAGTATTATGTGGAAAGTCATTGGACAGGTGGTTGGCCCCTGAGATAATTATTTAAAGGGCTCTAGTGGGCAAGGGAGTTTGGCATCTTCTGTGTCGCATGAGGGAAGGGATACAGGGCCGATGGGTGGAAGCAACACAAATAATTCAGTTCAGTGTAACCTGGTTCTTTGTACCTTCCATGAATCTCCAACAATAAAAATAAGAAAGAATTCAGTTAAATATATGTTCTAACAATGAGAGCTATCCATGGATAAAATGAGTTTGCCTCTTAAAATGGTGAACTCCCATTGCTGGAATTATTAAGCATTGAACAGAATTTGGTGACTTGATAAAAGCAACTCACATACCAATGAGTGAGAGGTCAGGGGGACTGTTAGCTTTAATGTGCTTTCTGATGCAGAAATTCTACACAATCTATGGTTTCCTTATAGAAATTTCCTCCAATCCTATTCCATAGAGGATTAGCCTCAGTAAAAGCAAATATATCTCCATAGGATATTTTTATTTTGTGCTCCCTTCAAAGCCACCTTCGGTCTCTATTTTTGGCTATCCTTTGAGAGGACCCAAGTAGACACTTCTAGCGACAAAGCATGTGTTTATTTTGTTGACAGTGAGTAATCACATTGCCATCTGCCCCATCTATCATTGCTGATCGTGATAAGTCAATTAATGCCAAGCATTTTCCTTGGCACAGTACCACAGTCGTTATCTGAAGAGCTGTAGATTAATTGCAGTCTTGTCTGGTGAGGTTATTGTAATTGATGGTAATCATTTGCTTTGTTTTATAAAACAGCGTGGCTGTATGACACAGTCAGCAACTGCATTTTTATAAAAATTATTCATGTCCTACATGGAGAACTCCTGGGTGCCTTGTTGGGGGGTAGTGATAAATGAGCATATTCAGGGATACAAATGTCTCAATTTTTTTTTGAGAAGAGAAAATTAACTGTTTTTAATAAGTAAGACCCTTAGCTTGCTAATCATGCCTAAGTGGTTAGATTAATGTCCAGTAAAAAGTAGGGTATTTATGAAAAGAAACAAATACATTAGCCAGGCAAAAGATAATATGGGAAAAGACTCATGCCTGTGGATTAAGTTGCAGTAGTGGGGCTAGATAAGAAGACTCAATGTTTTGGAGAAATCAGACAAATTCCTTTTAAAATCCTTCCTTAAGTTCTTCTTTTCAAAGGGCTAAAGGGGTGCATGGAGAATTGCACCAGCCAGATCATGAGATACCTGTGGCCAGATCCTCTTGTTAAATGCACCCAGTATTCATGTGGCTATTTCATTACTGCTGTAAAGTAACGTCAGACATTTCTTGGACAATGTGCTCTAATGGAAGATGGATTTGAATACACACAAAGCTTTTGTTGTTGTTTATTTTGCTTGCCTTATGCTTAAATTCAGGCATCCATCATGGTGGAAAATTTGCTTGTTAAAGACTTCTGTTATCATTGGAATTATTTTAACTCATCCTTTGGGACCATTCAGTTATGTTCCTGTGATTTTTGTTTTTCCTTACCCATGTCTGGGGAAATTAAAGATTGTGAAACAGATCACTTAAAAATCTTAGGTGCCTAGGCTCGGCGCCTGTGGCTCAATGGGCTAAGGCACCAGCCACGTACACCTGAGCTGGCAGGTTCAAATCCAGCCTGGGCCCGCCAAACAACAATGATGGCTGCAACCAAAAAATGGTCAGGCGTTGTGGCGGGCGCCTGTAGTCCCAGCGACTTGGGAGGCGGAGGCAAGAGACTCGCTTGAGCCCAGGAATTGGAGGTTGATGTGAGCTGTGATGCTATGGCACTCTATCCAGGGTGACAGCTTGAGGCTCTGTCTCACAAAAAAAAAAAAAATCTTAGGTGCCTGTGGCTCAACGGGCTAAGGCGCCAGCCACATACACCTGAGCTAGTGGGTTCAAACCCAGCCTGGGCCCGCCAAACAACAATGACAGCTGCAACCAAAAAAAACGTCCAGGCTTTGTGGTGGGCACCTGTAGTCCC